>VZUI01015303.1:0-68556 GCA_013401135.1 Cettia cetti | reverse complement strand
GGGGGCAGCGGGGGCGCGGCCGAGGGGGGCGGCGGCGTGCGGGGTGTCCGGGGGCGCGGCGGCCCTGCCCCTGCCCCGGCCCCTGCCCCTGTCCTTGCCCCGGCCCCTGCTTCTGCCCCTGTCCCGGCCTCTGTCCCCGTCCTTGCCCCGGGACCGCGCAGCGCAGCGCCGGCCGCGGGAGGACGCGGCTCCCGCGACGGACAGAGTCGGTGCCCGGCGCTGCGGGCAGGACTCGAGCGGCGGGGAGGAACACGGGCTCACTTCTGTGCGTGCTCGCACATAATTTAGGAGAATGTGCCCACCCGCCGCCCTGCCTGGGACTGCCCGACAGGCCCCGTCCCTCCGCGGGGATTTACCCAGCAGCGCAGGCAAGGCACGGGAATGTCACGACTCCGTGTCCATCGCGACCCCCGCCTCACAGTGGCACTGGGGCTGGGAGACCGCGGCTTGTAGGAGCCCCTGCCGCGGTCCCGACTGGAGACCTGGGCAGCCTTTCTGTGGGCAAGGCTCTAGACTAAGGTGGGGAAGACTTTTCCCGTGTTGCCGAGGCTGGAAAGTGAAGGCACCACAAGTCTTGTAGCCAATTAAGATGTTAAGAATGTTTCCACAACCTTAGGAGGTTTAGATCTGACACGCCACACTACTGCTGTGTTAAGGATGGGGATTAGACATGCCTCCTGGGGAAGATAAAAGCTTTCAGCTATTATATTTGAAGGTACCTACTTGCAAACATGAAATTTTGAACTGCTAAGAGTTAAATGACGCCTTCCCGTTGGCAATGATGAGTATTAAATGCATTTGGGAATTGTCCCCAAGTGACTGTAACTGATATTGGATAAATGTTTTCACTTCTGATACATTACATACCTCAGAACTATCTTAAAGCTCTCAAAGAGCTTTAGTAAGTAATGCCATAGAGCAATGCAGGCTGGAAAGCAGTTTATGATGCAGAAACTTTGAAGTGTCATTGGCTCAGATCAAGATGACCAGTGTTTGAATAGAAAGCCAATGCGACTCATTAATGTGTACAGTTATTGTACTTGATGATAGATCTGGACAACATTTATAATCTCTTTGAATCGTTGTAAGCAGTAAAAGAGTCAAGTTAGGAGAATCAAGCCCCTGGGATATAGTGTATTTGAGAGGAATCAGACACCTGTGTTTTGTTTCATGTTAAATAGCAGTGCAAGTAGTTCAGTTCATACTCAAATACAAACACCATGGCTACATGTGATAAATATGTACATAATTTATCACCTTAACCTACTCACAATTTTTGACCCTTTCCAATCACTGTTGGTTAGTTACAGAAACTAAACATATGCTACTCCAAAAAAAAAAAAAAAAAAGATAAGTATTTATATGGGCTCCAAATAATAATTTTATAATTATTTTCTGCCTCCAATCTACAAATACCAAACAAATGCCTTGAGAGAGACTTGATGACTTCACTCACCACTTTTTTCCTTACTGGATTATTTTCTTTCATCGTGCCGTTGTTTTGCTGTTTGTTCTCCATTCTGTTTCCTTGTTAAATAATAGCTGAGGAAGAAAAGAGGGAAAGTTGTGCTACTGTTCAGGAGGGTAAAAAGATACAGGATTTTTAGTAGACATGCTGTCACTATTAAAGGAGGAACATCAGAACCAATGCAACTACAAAAGAAGTTTAGTCAGTCAGGTGGAACTACATTACTATGGCTGAGTTCCAGACAGGGCATTTGGATTAATTGTTGGTGTGATTCTAATTATTATTAGACCTTATAGTAGCTAGGTCATTGCACATTTGCAAAGGAGGAATACATTTATTTACTGTTTTGTCAAGCAAATTCTTGCCTGTACATCACCATATGTACTTAAATAATGGTGAAGGGAATTTAATCTTGATTTATTAAGAAACTAAACTGGTTTCTGGTGTTTCAGAAGATCTGATATTTACATGGTGCTTCATTGTATGAACTTGGGCAGTCCACCAGTTTGTTCAGTTAATTTGGAGCATGGATTATTGTGTTATTGTGTCATTCTGCTTCAACATCTTGAGATGACAGCACATTTTAAGATTTTTGTTTATGTGGCCATTATGATAATGACAGATCCAGTCCAGAATACAAGTTGTCCTCCAGACAGGAGTCTACAAGACAGTGAACAATGAGATGTGGAGACTAACAGGCAGTTTGGTGAAGCAGCACACTGGATTGTTGAGGCCATCACACTTAGAAGAAGTTTTTGGGATGAAATCACTTCTATGAGACATTGGCAGTACTGGGGCCATTATATCAGATGCTTCCAAGCAACCAGTCTGAGCTTTTAAGTAAGAGAAACCAGAGATGTAATAATATCCTAGAAGCGCTAAAGCCAGAAAAGTTACCTTCTTCCCTCTTCTTCCCTCAGTCAATTCCTGCTAAATTGTTTTTCAAAGAGGGCTTTTGTGGAAATGTATTTCACTTCATAGGAGAGAGGCTCACCAAATAGTTCTCCTGTCCCATGCCACATTTAACAAGTATGTGAAAAATAATATCATGACCTGCTCACTGAAGCTCCCACATCCCATACAGATTTCATATATGGTTAATGTAGATAATTAAAGTAATGAAGGCTGTGATAGAGCACAAACAAAGCATCATCAAACTGGAATTTAAGAGCTGACAAGATAAAGAGTATATGGGTCATAGGACTGAAACAGAAACAATGAAGTAGGAAACAATCTGCTGAACATCTAAGGAGACATAACCTCACTGCTAAGCCATTAGCAGGGACAACTTGTGTCTGCCTTTCCTCACTGAACTTGTTTTTATGTGGCTGATTTTTTTTCAGAACATCTTTAAAACATTTTAAGATACGTCTGTGGTGTCTGGAAAGTTTAATTGCTAGCAATCCACCATCAGTATAAGTATTAATATTGCGCTATCCTTCCTATATTTCAGGTAACTTTTACTTTTTTTTACTTTTTAAAGATATCAACTTGACTGTAGCAAAAGGAATGTTACCATATCTAGAAGAGACATTCTAGTTGATGTAAAAAATAAGCATCTGGACTGCGGATGGAGTAGAATTCACTGAAATCCTGCTTGGATTTGTTAATGTTATTTTTGCATCTTATTGACTCATGTGCAGGGAAGAGAGACATGATTACAGCAAGCAGAAACCTGATCTTCAGATTGCAGAGTTTGACAAAATCTAAGGAAGTGATGATCCACTTAGGGGAATGAAAAGCTCATATTTGCTCTAATGCTGTTGTTTTACCACCCACTGAAAAATTTTAATAGTGTGGAAAAGTATTCCTCCCCCCTGAAGTTCATACCTGCTAGTACCAGGTGAAGTTGCTAGTATTGATTCATTATTTTTCTTTGTCACAGCAGATTAGATTTTTTTGCTCCATAGCTTGTACAGTTAGTCAGGAGGTGACTCACAAATCAGGAAAACTCATTTATGTCAGGCCAGGGGGCATCTTCCATTTCAGCTACAGTTTGCTTATCTACTTATCCAACAGTTTATTTAGCAATGTATGGGTTGAGCTCACTGGTAGGACATGGAATCACACTGAGTACTATGAATTGTTAGCCTTGGCAAGGAAGGCTCAGCAGTTCACAAAAAAGGAACATTGGTGAAGCTAACTGGCTTGGGAGAGGTATAAATAAACCTACAGAAATCCAGGTTAATTTTGAACTTCTATTGAACATTCAACTTTCGTTTACTGACTGCAAGTCAGGAAAAAGAATAGCTGTTGGAAAGCTGTCATGTTCAGAAAAAGCAAATATGGAAAGGGAGGAGTTCAGGTGAAGTAAGATTCTAAACAGCCATATTTGCTAAGTTAGATGATGAAATCACCAAGGAGATGACCACCTCAGAAAAGCTGAGTTAAAGACACAGATGTTAAAAAACCAACAAGACCGAGCCAGACTAAGCAGTGTCTAAAACCTGGGCTAGGTGAGTTATTGCTGTCCAGCCTGAGCATAAGGCTCAGGGGCCAGTGAGGGCCCATTTACCATCTTCATCAGATGAGTGTGGGCTAACACCAAGGCCCCACTCACTCCACCCAAAGCAAAACACAAACAAGGTTCAGGCAGTTTATCTGTGATATAAAAGATTCTCTTGTCACAAATTCCTCATGATGGGCATGCACAGCTTCCCTATGTCTCCCAAGTACAAATTTATACTATCTCCATAGAAAAACATTGTCTATGTCAACATTGTACTACTATGGACAGGAGAAATGTGGAAGAGCAGCCGCAGGCTGACAAAATTGACTTGTAATTATGAATTAGTATGACCTCTCAGGGGGAAAGGACTTTTTACTCCTCAGGACACACTGCTCTCAACTGTAGCACAGAATAGTTTGCCTTCTTTTGAAAACAGAAAAAAGAGAGACAACACTGCAGTAAGGTATGAATGGCAAAGCTTTGGAAAACACACTGGTGTAAAAATAACCCAAAGAGACTCATGGACTTATTGTCCATGATAGACTGATATCCAATAATTTTTGCCTTTGGAATGCAAAATTGCCCGACTGAATTACTTTAGTTTGCTATGCTTTGTACTGGAAAAAAGTCCATGTTTCAAAATACTTGTTTTTTTTTTTTTTTTAGATTCAGCACTAAAACTCTGACAAAAGGCCATAGAGGAGAAAAGTTTTGCATCTCACTCTTATTCCATAGCTTGTGTGCTGCTATCTTTTCTCTACTCAGCTGTAGCAGTAGTTTTCTATGGCTGAGTACTTGTGTCTTTCAAAAATGGAGCTGTTCTTGCAGTGTAAAAGATGCAAGCTGAGGACTTGCCTGCTCTTCAAGACAGATGCCTCTGCTCCTAGTTTATGGTGTGTACTGCAGTGAATGCCCTTCTCCCTGGTACTCTAAAGAACACATGCACTCACAGAGAAGAAATCCACCATCAATAAATTAAAAGATTGATTAATTAGAGCATCCAATGTGAAGAACGTATTTTGAATTTCTGTGTCCCCAAAGCAGTAACAGTTTATGTATTAAGTCCTGGTAAATGACATAACTACCTGGTTAAAATAGGTACAATGAAACTTCATTAAGAACTGGAGGGATTCTTTTCTTCCCAAGCAGTTTTGTTAACCTAGATCTATTCTGATTCTAGTGAGACTGTACAAGTCAATGTTTCCTATACTGTTTATGAAAAATGTCTAGCAGTCCCAATATTAAAATAACATTGATGGAATCAGATGTGGTATGACTTTAATTAGACAGAGCATTCCTATGGTACCGAACTATTTAGAAAAAGTGATTCTCAAATGCTGTAGACACCCCACCTCCCAGAAATACATGTATTGTAAGTAATTAGTTAACACAGTGGTAAAAAACATGTCTTTTTTTTCCTGTACCTGTAGAATCCATCCTAAAGTGCCTTTGTTAAAATGAATTATTATATTTGCATTTCAATATTTCATACAAGTCACAATCTGATCTCATACTGAGAAGTGGAAAAATTGAGTTTCTAGCTCAAAATGAAGTGTTCTGTTGTGGGTTGTTGTTGGGTTTTGGTGGATTTTTTTCTAAAAAATTCTGGTGAAAATAAAAACTATTTTCCATAGAAATGTGTTACACTAGGAGAGGAAGACAGAATTCAGAGTTAATGACTAGTTACACAGAAACTGAGTACTTGGCTAGCACAGGAAATTATTTGTTTATAAATTTCAAAACATTGGTGCATGCCAAGATAAATCTATTCTTCCCTCCCCAAGTCAACCCCTTGAGAACATTGTCAAATTTGCTTCTAAGTGACAGGTCCAACTTCTAGATGCTACTCACCACTTACCTGAAGTATTCTTCACTTCCAGTGAAGTTCAGAGCAGTCCAGAAGCAGCCCCCTTCAGAATTGTTGCTGTCGTCTTCTTCTCTAAAATAGGGACAACTAAGTCACTGAATTACATGTAAAGGCAGTTTTAACTCTTTTATACCATCTCAGAAGTAATAAATAATTAACAGTAAAAACAAAGAATAGCATGACGCTTCAGCTGGAATTCATGCAATGTCTCTTTTTTTACCCAATAGAAAACAAACTGCCTTGTATGGCTATGATACCCTACAAGAGGTCTTTGTTCCAGATGCCACAAACCGTGAAAAAGCTTTGCTTCCCGAATTTGAACCATTAGACATTTGAAATGCAAGTGCCTAAGGCTAGGACTTGCATTCTTATACTTTTACCTGATTACAAGTGACTATACTGAGGAACACCCCCAGCATTCCACGTGCTATAAATAGCTTTTAACAGTGATGTCTTGGGCCAATTCTTGAGCTGTAAATACCTTAACAGTGTAAATAGCTTTTAACAGTGGCCAGTACCTGAGTATGTGAGATGGTGTGTGGTACTTGAGAGGAGTCATCCCTTTACAAGACTACAGAAGGCTGGGACAGTACTGTGCAGAACATACTGTACAGCAGTTAACCTCTCAGTAGCTAATAAAAAAGATTTAGCATGTCTACCTTCTGGCTTTGTGCCATAGAGAAGAGCTCCATATCAGTGTTAGTTAAAAAATTAACAAAATATGGATCAGGACCAGGGTGTAGCAGTTCTGATTTTGTCGTAAATTCCCTACATCCCAAAGCTAGGAGAGATAAGAACACTCCATTGTGAAAAGGTGCTATCAACTTTGACTTTTCCCTGCTCGTACACCTATTGCTCTCTTGGAAAATTCAAGACATGTTAAACATTTTTCTAAGCACCTTGATAGGTAATTTAGCTGGATTATTCCTAAATTTGCAGATGTTAAGGTATCCAAGATACATTAGGTAGAGAAGCAGCTGTACAGAGGTGAGTTGGCTGAAACTATAAACTCTGGCTGGGATTTGAAGTAAGCTTGTTCTTTTGGGGGAAGTGGAGCTATTGAGCATGTGGTTCGTATTTCAAGTTGTGATTGTTCTGGCAGCTCCTACGGATCACCTCTGACCCTGAGGTTCTCAAAAGATATTAGCATCAGATTTACTTCAGCTTAACATAGGCATCCTTCTCCAGTTACAAGATGCTAATCAATGAAAACACCTCTTTTGATCAACAAGAAAGAAGTTCTCCTTAAGATCTCTGAGCATATTTTATGTAAAAGTGTCATTAGACTTGGAATCCAATATCCTACAACTAACAGGAAGTACAGTCTTGTACTTTAGCTCTGTGTAACATGGTAGCTGAAAGAAAATAGAAGATTCATTCTCTGGAGTGAGAATGAGGGAGCAGACAGACGAGTTTCAAACAAATCTTATATCTCAGCTACGAGAGAGACGATACCTTTCAGACTTGTCTACGTTTAATTTTCATTTCAAATAAGCTACATTTTGACTGAAACTTTTACAACTATAAAATTAATCCAAAGTGATTAGGTCATGAAAACTAAAACCAAGATGCTCTACTTCCTAGTAGCATCTGTCACTACTGGAAAGGACTTATTGCTCAGCATGTCCCATGATTAGCATAAGGACAGAAAAATAAGCAAGAAGGGTGATGAAGCTAGCACGGTTACATTATAAAACAAGTTTTACGTAGTTATGTACTTTTTGGACACACATGTACGTTCAAAGAGCATTAATTCAATGATCATTGAAGAGCAGCTCATTCTATGATAAGACTAATCCTTTCAGAGTAAACTAACTACCTCTTTGATCCAAGTTTTCCCAAGCTATAGATTCAGGCTTATTAGTTTGCCCTATTTCATCTTGAGCAAGAATACAAAGAAACCATCTCAAGGCCAACTTACACAGACGTCACCAAGAAATAGCACAACCAAAACATGAATTTCCTTGTTAGATACCGCACAAGAAAGAAATCATAAACAAAACAGAAAAATTAGAATATTACATGCAAGAATGTGTCAAAAGCTTGCAAAGTGACTATTCAAACAGAAGGTTGTGAAATTTTGATGTTTGCAATGCTTTTTTTCATTGTTAGCAAGCTGGAAACACAAATTCTAGAGAAAATATGATAACCAGAGAGTGTACAGTGTCTGTAACTATGTGTGTGAATGCTCATTCACACATAAAGATGTAGCTGGTTTCTATGCTGATAGGTCCCTTCGGAAATGCAGGCTCAAACTGATGCTAAGATTTTGGGTCTACAAAAATGTTCTGATCTAGCAAAGGAGTAGGAAAATTAACCATATAAATAAATAATTTGCTAGTGAAAGAGAGAATATCTAGCTTCTCATTTAGTCAAACCGCCAAAACTGGAATTTGGGTCTTTTTATGGCTACATATTCTTGATGAAAATGCACTGCTTTCTGCACTGCTAAAACCAGAGTTTTGAGAGAAAAGCCAGGACACTGACCATTTTTATTTAGTAGTCCTTTCATCTTAAAAACCTCAGAATTCCAAATACTTATGCTTCTGTACAAGGAGATCTGGGGGAAACAGAACAAGAATATTGAACATTTTAAAATAGTTTGTGCTGATTTTATATGACAGTTCATTAGATCAGCTATGGCAAAGTATTTTCCAGCTATTTTGCAAGAAAAAGTGGTTAATAATTACCCTTTGCTGTGTTGGCCATTAGTGTTGTTTTAACCATTTTTCTTATGTACACATGCAAGTCTGGTATGTCATCATTTAGGAAAAATCTTATGAGCCATGAGTTTAATGTTTTGATTATGTTAGGGTTATTTCCAGCATTACCTTCCATGTAAAGTAAAGCTAGTTAAATCTTTGCGAAGTTATTTCCAGTGAAATCAGCCTAACATCTATGTACCATTTAGTAAATGTTGAATTAAATATTGACAAGTGAAGGCTTTTATGTTGTGAGGTCATGCCCTGAGGTAGGACCAGAGCTGCTGCTTTGTACAGGTTCACTCCAGGTGGAAAGGAAACCCTTTTAAAGTAATTTTGTTATAAAGAAGGATGATGCCACAAAATGAAGCCCTCCTAGGATGGGAAATTTGGACTCAATCCTGAAGGCAGAGTACCCAGCATCTAAGTTCCTTTTGGTTGAACATCAAAGAATATTTCAAAATTTCTCAGACCAATACATTTGAGCAGTGTTATTACACTCTGGAATTGTTTACTATTTCTCTTGAAATCTTCAGGGAACTTGTGATCTTTTTGAAAGATGACTTGAACTGCTAACCCTACAGACCAAGCTCTGTGTCCTGACTCAAGGATCATCCTCACTAATACAATGACTTCTTTTATCCTTAGACATCACTCTTGATCTCTATAGAAGGGGAAGAATCGAAATGCCTTTGCATGCATTGCAACCTCAGCCAGTCACTAGCTTGCTCAAATCTTGAGTTGCAAGGCTTCAGTCCCCTGAGAGCAGCAAGCACTGCTTGAGCTTGGAGTACACACATTCCTCACAAGCCTGAATGTGCCTAAAAAGGATGCAGAGCAAGCCCAGGGTAGAAATATATACTTATGTTACTTTCTTGTGAAAGTCAGTCCTGGAAATCAAGCTAGGAAAATAAACTTTGCAAAATTTTGCCCTATCCAACCTGTCCAGCTATTTTAAATAACCCCAATGCCAGCTTTGCTTCAAGCTACAAAACCCTTTTAGTTTGTCTAGCTGTAGCTTTAGGTTTGAAGTTTCATTTTTCTTCATCTAAGGACTAAAAATAATCAGATATATTTGTGTAGCAAATTATTCTCCCATTCTCAGATTCATGAAACCTGGCAAGCAGCAGTTCACCATTTATTCTCTTAAAGGTTAAGAGATACTATCAACATATTCCCCTCTAAAAGTAGGGGTAGGTAATGTAATACAAAATAGGCTTCTATTTTGGTATCACTAAGGCTTCTAAGGTATCACTACCTTAATTTGTGTAATTAAGGCAGTGTAAAATCTTGATATGTAAATATGGTAAAATTCTGTATTTTTTGGACATATGTGTTTTTCTCTCACACTGAGGAACTGGTGAATGAAAGAAAAAGCTAGTAAGGTAGGCCCTCCCTCCTCTCTCTCAAGCTTTAGCTGTGACTTCCAGAGGCATTTAAATGTCCTTTGTTGTAGTTTCAAAAATTATATAAAAAAATGCTTCGTCACACTCAGTAAGTTTCAATTACATGAACATAAAGATACAAAACTCCCTTACATTGCCAAGGCTTATGAAACACTGGAAAGGCTGGTGGCTGAAGTTCCTGCTTTGCATTTCAAAAGATATTGGGATCAAAGTCTGTTAGTGATTACCATTTTCTGCAGCTCATGGCAGCCAGCCCAGGAGAGCCTCCAGGAGCAGCGGGGACTCCCCTCCACTCCCTCAGGAGAGCGGCTTAGGGATCTTCTCAGCCGTGGCCCTCAGTTCAGGTAAAACTCATCCAGACCTTTACCCTGACCACGGGCTTGACTGACCCAGACCTGCCTCGTCACTGTGGACTTGCCTGTTGATGACAGGGCTGTATCTGTCCCTGACTTGGTGACTTCAGTTCACACCTGAACCCCAGACCTGCATCATCACCAGGGCAAGTTGGGCTTCTGGCTGAGCCTGATCACCGTTACCAGGTGACTGGAAGTCAAACAAGTTGTCAAAGAAATAGTATCAAACATGCATGAAAGACACAATTATATCATAAATTCAGAAGCTGTGGAGTTGCAGGCAAAAAAAATACAACCCGAAGGTCTTGGAGGTGCAGGTGAGTTGTCATAACCCATGTCCAGCAGGGTGAAACCATCAACCTTGGGAGGAGCAGGAGATGGATGGGTGCAATGCTAGGGAGAGGAACAGGATCTGAGCAGTGTGGGGTAACATTGCTGATGCATTGTTATTCTCTCTTTCTCTGTAATAAGTGGATCTGGACTAATAGCAAGACTCTTAAAATCTCAATTATAGAAACAGGCTCACAGTTAACAGTAAATTCTTAATAGATCTAAGGTGTGTTTCCTCTTTGAAAATAAGCAATGCTTTGAACAGTGTTTCTGTTCCAAGTTTTTCTGCTCTGAAAGCCAGCCATTTGAACTATGATGTCCAGACAGGGAGGAAAAAGATACTGCAAAAGTTTAGTACAGTATCTTTATTTGTCAAAGGCAGGACTCTCTCAGCTGGTGAGCACTAGTGACAGCAAAAGGAAGTCTCCATAAAAGAAGATCATCTTTGCTTCAGTTGAAGTTGAATTGTAAAACAATTCTTCTGCAGTAAACTTCATTGTCAATTTTTACTTAGGATGGTAAACAATACTTTTTAACCACCTAATTATTTAAGTGGTCTAATCATTCATAGAAATAAATATGTAAGCAGAACAGCATATCCTAGGAAGATGTTAGAAATTAAATTAATGCCACTGTAATTTCAAGTGAATAAGATTTCCTTTTTCTCATTTTATGAAATAAAAGGACATTGACAGAAAATCATCATTTTGGGTCCAGACTTTCCTATGGAGGGAAATAATAGGGCTAGAGCAGGGATCATCCCCCTGTACTCAGCACTGGTGAGGCCTCACATGGAATCCTATGTTCAGTTCCAGGCCTCTCAGTTCAGGAAAGATATTTAGGTACTGGAGCAAGTTCAGAAAAGGGTAAAGGAGCTGATGAAGGGACAGGAGCTCCTCTTAAGAGGAGCAACTGAGGGAACAGGGGTTGCTTAGTCTGGAGAAAAGGAGGCTTAGGAGGGCCCTTATCACTCTCAGATCTTTCCCAAACTAAATGATTCTATGATTCTGTGATAGCCTACTCTGGAACTGCACAAGTATCCAGACAGATGTATGTACAGCTTCTTAGGCAACATGAAATCCCCAAGATATAAATTCATATAACATCCTATATAGCCAAATATCGTCTGTTTGCATTGCTACTGACAGCTATTGTATTCCAGCTTTTCTGCTTCCTTGTGCTCAAACATTTCCCATTATAGCAACCTTTTGGTCTCTTCAGTTTTAAGTACTGTCTTTAAAGTTCAGTTGGAATTGACCTTTGGCCACTATTGCTATTAAAGTCTTGAAAATTGAACAAGCTACTGTAATTTCATGATGTAAACTAGTATGTGAAAGCAAGAACACTGACATAAGTCACAAACAGTAATATTGTTCCTAGTTTTATTTCCAAATATATGAAAGAGTGTGAATTATGTCCAAGTGCATGACTCATGCCATGTATGGCAAAAACATCCTGTAACAACACTATGTTATTGCATTCCAGTTTGCTATTGGTTCAAGGGGCATTACTTTCATGTTAAGACTTATGTTGTCAATTAATAAAACACTAAACTGAGAACAGAAACAGGAATCTGTAGGTAGTGCACACTAAGCCATTGAGAAGAATATTTAAAGTGGTCATCTTATTCCATAAGCCATTATTGAAATTACTGGTAGCTGCACAGCAGAGTTGTGTTTATAGATCCCCTTACCTCCCACTTATGGCTGTAATGAAAATCAGGGTTTTAAGTACTGCTTGCAGCTTTGTTACTTGAAAGGTCATTCACTGTTCCAGACTAGTATAGGATTCAAGTAAACACTAAGTTATGCAAGTGCCAAAGCACCATGCTAAACTGGATCTTGGTCATATTGCTGAATTGAGCTACTTCTGTGTCAAATTAATTCCATTACATGAAACAACAACACACAATAAAATGGCTGCCTGAGAATTGTATTGCTCAACCTATCACTGAGTTACTTTAAAAAAGAGGGCAATTGTTAGGAGAAAGCATAAAAAAGTACTAGGGACACTCAAATCCGAGGCTGATCACAAAGAGCTGTAGAAAGTCACTTCGTGCATTGAGTGGCAGATTATGAAAATGAAATTGCTTTACATGCATATTAATGTAGAAAACCCTTTAATAAATACATAGAAATGGACTCACATGTAACTATTTTTTGAAAGATCCCAAAACCATTATGAATAGTCTTAGAAAGCTGACAGTTGAGTTCTCTGAGGCAGAAAAAACAAGAAAAACAATAAAATGAATCTTAATAAAGGAGTCCTTAGGCTGGTACTGTTTCAGACTGCGGCCAGCAGTAGATTCTCTAGTGGGCCTTTATTCTCCTAGCAGATGCAGAGAAGGACAGAAATTATGGATGTTGGACTAAGTATGTTAACACAGAAGGGAGATGTGTTCTTTTCCCCAAGTTGTCCTTTGCTTGCAGAACCTTTGCCAGGTATACACAATTACACAGAGAATCTCACTTCCATAAAACTTGCCAGTGAGTGCTGCCTTTTGTCCTGTCCTGTAGTCGCATCTTATAATGGCTAGGACTGACTATTCAAGCAATGAGAAACAAAGTTTATGTATTCAGATTCTGGTAATAGGTTTCTTAGCAACCTCCTAAATTAGAGTATATATGTATTTGAATCCACTTTCCATTCCTCCGTGTCACTTGCCAAATTTACTTTTATTTTTTGTTCCACCTTCCTGTGACAATGAGTTTGATAGGGTTCATACATCAGGTTATCAATTTTAACTTATTTTCTCATTACTCATCTGGAATTTCCCTAACTATTGTGTTGTGAGACTGATCAGACATACCTTTCCTAAGTAAAGTTGTGCAGGTTTACCTACGTTATCAGATTGGTTCCTTGGGCACACTCCTATCGTGCTATATTAAACAATTATATCTCACTGTCTGTATCTATATTAGTCCCTAAAACAGTTCTCATTTTCCTAAACTTTACAAGACATGTAGTTCACATGCTCCAAGACTACTCTGCTTTACAACATCTTGGTTTACTAAAATTCATACAAAACCACCACTGTGATCACACCATAATCTCCCCAGTGTATCCAAGGAATCTCCCTTCATCTAATGATGCAACAGGCAACCTCAGCCTTGGGTTTCTCCTCTGCCAGGAGTACTGTGGTGTTTTTATTTTAATAAGGAATTGCTCCAGACGGGAAATGTCTGTTTTGGTAAAATTCTTCATTTTTTTATTTTCTGAGCTGCTGCAGTAGTGCCAGGAACTGGTTCAAGAGATCACTCAGAGAGGAGGTAAAGCTGAACTGGAGCCAGATACTCCAGGACAGGGAAAATCAGGACATCAGAAATAGAAAAGGAGAATTATCAACAAAATGGAGCACTACAGCCAACAGAGGCAGTCTATTGTTGGTAGAGTCCTCAATGTAAATACTCTCTTAGAGAAAGAGGCTGAAAGTAAGAATTGAAGAGCAGAGGCAGTCAATCACATCTTGAAGACTGGACTTTTATCAGACTACTCTGAGTTATTAGTTTGCCTTTGGGATAATATTTAATTAATTTCTTTTTTCTGCATATTTTTCATCCTCTCAAGATTCCTGAAAAAAATCCTTGCTCAGTTATTTATTTCCTTTTCAGAAAAGATTTAAGTTCTCTCCCCTTCACTCCCGTCTTATTTGATGACTCCTTATGCTCTTTCTACTTCAGTTGTGATACAACAGGTTTGTAGTGTCTTTGGAGGAGAGGGGCACAGGTTTCTGATCATCTATTCCTAATGTCCTGGGGAAAGAAATATTTTAATTAAGCAAAAATACAGAGATTTTTGTACTTGTCTGGTTTTATGGCTGAGGAATACAACCCTGATGGGTGTTACATATCACTGGTGTCTGGCATGCTTGCTCCCTTTTTCCCCCTGCCCAACCCCTCTCCAAGAGGAGAGTGTGCATCAGGTTTTTTGAGTGTTTTTTTGTTCACTGGCATTGCACAGAAAAGGTTTGTGAGTGTTGAGTGTGCTCTGGAGCCCCACAAACTGTTGCAATACTATAACTTACAAATCTGACTATGGAGGGGCATGAGGGAAATAGGCAATTTTTTAACCTTTAATTTATTTTATGAAATAGAGTGGATTCTTGATTAGTGAAACGTGGACTGGTCAAAACAAGAGGTCAGCCAGGCAGGTAACTGTAGCAGCAGAAACAGGTGTGTGTTATAGGAGCTGTTGAGAGCTTTTAGCGATAGGTATAGTAAAATCCTTCTCTGGTTTGGTCTTACGTGCATTTCTCTTCTTCTCTCCACCCTCCTGACAGCTAAATTGTGAACATAAAACTGTCTGAAATGCAGCCATGAGGTCTGCTCCATAGATGGTTAATTCTAAAAGAGTTTGTTGATGTTCCATAATACATGATGTATCAGTTAGTGAGATGAAGACACCATAATTAATCCTGTCCCTGAAAGAATCTTCTTTGTGGCATTTAAGCTTCAGACTAAACAGTTTAATAGGCATAATATGGTGTTCTGCAGAAGCAGTGAGAGCAAATATCCACCCTGTAACTTAATAACTGATTATCAACAAACGATATGACATTTAAATAGAACTGTTACTGTTTTATCAGCTGCATGAGGGCAAGCTAATAATCTGCAAGCAAACATGATAATAATGTTACTGCATTCAGTTTTTCCAACTTTGTACTCAAGATTTAACAGACATTGAGAGAAGACTCACTACAGAAGAGGAAAACACCATGAATTTGTCTAAGCTGAAACGCATGATGATGGTGTTTCCCTAGTTAGTACAGACTCAGTATGATATTTCCCCTTCTTAAAAAAAAATCAATTCACATGCAGTTAATTAGCAGCTGGAAACTTGCTTGATTGTTTCATTAGACTGCAAAAATATAACCCAGGGAAGCTGGAACATTAAATAACTGACTTGTGTAATTACTATTGCAAAAGAGGCTTGCAGCTTCTATCCAGCCTGTGAGAAACAGCTGGTGTGCCAGAATAAGGTAGGCAAACATTTAATGTAGTCTCTTATTCCTTTATGAATTCTTACTGTCCCAATGGAAGGAAAATGACGATGTAACATGGTAACTTTTCTCTCTACAGGACCTGCCATCAAAGCTGCATTGGGTGCACACATAAGCTCATACACTACAAACATATATGCTGTTTTCATGGAACACCCTGAATATATCTAACTGCTTGAAATGGTTAAATGCTGGTGTCAGCTGCAGTTTGATATGCTCTCATGAGTCTTCAAGGCAGCAAGGTATAGTAAGTACTATATTCTTCAGATATAAGAGATTTTGCATTTCTCTTGAAACAGAAATTTGGAATATTTTTGTGATCTTCTCCACTTATTCTTCTGTTTTTCTATTACTATAATTTCCTGACTGCCCCTCAAATGATTTAGTTAAAGTGTGAAATTCATTCATGAAACTCCTTAAGCTGCTCTCCCCATCTTGCCTTTCCTCCTGTTTCTGCAGGACCATAACATGGTGTTATCTGAGGCTCAGTTCTGCCTCATGGCTCCCCATCCTTGTGGCTTGATTTGTCTCTTGATCATTTTGATTAATGTTTTTTCCATCCAGGTGCAAAGCACTGCTCCAATATCCTGCTGTCTGCAATTATCACAGCTTCAATTTTGTTTGAAACCCTAGCTTTAACTTTTCTACTCCTTTCTCTGTGTGTAAGTAATTTAATTCCTGCTGGAATTAATGCATACTGTTCCTCATCTCTTTAGTGGGACATTACTGTACGCTGATTCTTTACCCCAAAAAAATCCACAACAGCCAAAGACTGTGTACCATACCAGGCCCTGTGGCATTCAAGCCTCATTTAATGGTCACTGTCCTGACCTACAACAGCTGATTAAGGTCAAGTATTCTTTGTGGGTTGGATATATCAGGGACAAGATAATCTCTCAAATCAGAAATTAGATTGCACCACATTTACATGAACATCTTTGCTCTGACTCATGGCTGTGCAAGGAAGGGAAACCACAGCCCTCTCTGACCAAATCAAGACTTGTTCGTGTCTTGTTTGTCAGTGTCTGACTGACCACAGATTTTAGAGACAGCAGATTACGTGTGATGTTACATCTCAGGTCTTACTTCCTTGGATCAACACTTCTGTTGTGGTAAGCTTACGTGTAAGCAAACATGGAGAAGATTCTGACTACATTTGGACACTGACCATCCAAACCTATTCTAATTACTGTTGCCTCTAAGCTGATGCTTAGAGGTAAGAGCTACTGATACAATCTCTTCTACCCAAATTCCCAAGGAAATACTTGGAGTCCAAAGTGAGGGGTCTTGTAGACAGGAAAGCAATGAAAGGGATAACGTGACAACTGCAATCAACTGTGGAGACTGAGAAGATCTCACAGCTTTAGGTCACATGTGGCTTAACTTTTTTTCAAAAATCCAAGGAGGAAGGAATCTGGCAGTGACTTTCTTTCAAGTTGCCCTCTTCTCTACAACATGCTCTTTCATGTTTGCAAGTATTGCCTTGACATACTGACAGCTTGTCAGACAAAACATTTTTAACTACAGTTTCTCCTCTTCAAGGTTACAGTTAAGTGTTTTTGCATTAAATTAAATTACTCAGTTTCTGTAACAATGGAGAATGACTCCAAGCCCTTTGTCCAAGTTTAAGATTTGATACCACTCCCTTCAAATTTTCCTGGCTCTCTGTTTTGATCCCATTCTATCTGCTTCACTTGCTCAACACCTCAAATAGGGTTTTATTTTTAATCCCTTTAAAACAATTACCAATCAAGAAGATTTGTACTGGAATAGCTTCCTATTGCAGAATCTGAAGGGGTTTTTTTTGGCTGGAATTCCAGGTAGCTTCCAATATATGTTCTTCCTTTTAAACTTAAATTAAAAGGTTGTATGACTGCAAAAGACTCTTGCCAATTTGTAAACAAAGAAGCAGTAATAAAGTAATGGAACAGTAATAAACATCGTCTCCAAACTTTGTGGCATACCTCAAAATCCTTTTGCAATTAGAGAAAGCTGATTTGACAACTCCCTTTCTAAACAAATCTCTACTATATTCCCTTCTACCCATTGTCTGCGATGTTTGTTCATAAAATTTCTTCCTAGTAAAATTCTAGTAAGAGCCAAAAGCTTCATTTCCCCCTCCACTATAACACCCAGTTTAAGAATGAGGAACTTCTGTTCTGCTAAAACAAAGGCATGAGGGAGCTGTATCCTTGGTAGGATTCCTTTGTTTCAGTGCACTGGGGAAAAGAAGAAAAACCCCTTGTTCCATTACTTGTCCATTTTCTTCTTTCTTTCATGAACCAGTTTTGTCTGACTGGAAATCCAGAAATAGAGATTAACTGCCTTTAAGCAGTTTTGGGTCGTATAATAGTGGCAGAAATAAGTAGTTAATTTCTATTTCTTATCAGCCCCTTTTTTTACTGTGAAGAAGGATTAATCTTCAGTGATATGCCATACCTATACATATGGAAAAACTATAATTTGACTTTTTCTTTCTATAACATGACTCACAGGGAAACACACATCCTTGACGCACAGAGAGAGAACTAGACGTTTAGGATGTGGCAATGGATAGGATAGACTACTCCATGTTTCAGCATAGTGCTATTTGCGAAGCTTTGTTTTGGAAAACAAAACAGAACAAAACAAACCCACTGCACACCACCACCACCACCACCACAACCCCCCCCCCCCCCCCCCCCGCCCCCGATTATGAGAACTGAGAAGCAGATTTTTTCTCATTTTTTCTTTTCTCCATACAGCCATTAGTTTCCTCCTCTTCTACCCCTGCCCTCTCAGCACTCTGACTGAGCAACAAAGAGCAAATTTCGCCTTCAGGCAGAGGAACAAAACCCTTCTGCACATGAGGAGCAGAGGAAGGGAAGAATGAGAAATATGAGTTTAGTTACTAGAATTGGGGCTTATAGGGGGAGAATCAGTCCTGTCTGGACTAGAAGCCTGGGAGGTATCCAGCTGCTTCAGGAGCAAACAGGGTAGCCTGCAGACCCTGGCATCAGCTGTGTCTCCAGTTCCCTGACGTGAGACTGAGTCAAACCAACCATCACAGGTATTTGAGACTAAAGGATTTGGATTTTATTCACATTTTGTATTCATTTTGATTCATCCTCCTATGATTAACATTAAATATATTCACTAGGAGAGTCTACCAGTAGGAAAGGGAAGTACCCACTGTCAAACCAGGTTCTTGGCCTCCCTAACTTCCAGTTTTTCAACCTTATAATTTTGAACTCTATGACTTAGTGGAAGTGGAATTTCCAAGTAAAAAGAATTTTGGTGATTTAGCCATAATGTTGCACTCCAAAAGACTGAGGACAACCAATTAGATCAAAGAACATTAGAACAATTAGAACAGAAACAGAAACAAAATTCAAAGCAAACAGGTAAGAAAGTCTGTGGTATTGCCAGTTATTGTCTCCTACCTCTGAGGATAGATGATCCAAAATGTGCTTGCAGGAGGAAAATATTTTACAGGTGTTGGGTATTGTTCTTCTCAAAAATCTTGAAGTGAAAATTTACTCCAAATAAGTTAATACTGAAGGTTATTAAAAAGAGATGGGCTTGTTCTTCTGGTATGTTTGACAGACTTGAGGCAGTGTGTGATTTTTGCTTGCCTTTCACACTATGTGCCTAAGCAAAGAGTGTTTCCTGTGAATTACTTTAACAGAAATTACCTTTGGACTCAAAAAGATAATGGGTAAAAAAAGATACAAGATCACAACCTCAACTTAAGCCTACAGTACATTTCAGTGTTTTCAGGAGATCAGTGTAAATCTTTGCCCATGAATTGCCTCACCATAAGCAACATATGTAAAACAGAATTAGGACCCTTGTCTGAGTAAGGAATGTCTTAACTTATTTTGTAAAGAAGGATACGGTGCAAGAGAATATCCTTCACAGTTCTCAAAATGTATTTAGACTCAGAGTAGATCCCGTAAGATTGAGAGAAAAAAGTCCCATTAACATAAATATTTGATCATCCCTCTTAAATACAAACAAACAAGGATACAAGAATCCCCATCTATCTGTTATGAGTTTCCACATAAATTACTACCCACTGTAAGAAACCACCATACCTTTTCTTTGGATCTTATTGTTGCACAATTTTTCCCTTGTATATTGGTTAGAATGCTTAGGTCAGACCCCAAGTTTACAACTCAGAATTTGTGCCATGCAGCTGAAACCCCCCAAGAATTTTTGTTTCCTTTTTATAATGAGCTTTTTACTATTTTTATAATGAGTTCTAGTGCTTGTGGACAGAAATGATTTTTAATAAAGCCACTTGCCAAGTTAACATATGATTAATCTATACTTATATCAATTAAAGAAAGCACTAAAGAATTATTTTGCCTCCAAGGAATGCCATAGTTACAGAGCAGTTCCTCCAGAAGATAAAAGCTGTGACATTACATGCACAGACTCCTCTCGGTCAGAAGATTCCCCATAAAAACAAACCTTTTGTGAATCAGTAAAGAGACAGGGCGTTGCTGGGCATCCTCTGCTGTGCTGGCACTCAAGAGAAAGGATGACAAAGTGAAGAACTTCTTCCTTCCCTCCCAGTGAGCAGAAAGGGCTCTGGACAGCCAAGCCCTCTGCCCACAAGTCAGATTTCAGTCAGTGCTGGCTGATGGGGGCGGGGGAGCTGTGACTGCCCTCCCAACGGGGTAGAGACTGCTCAGAGCTCACTCTGTCCCCCTTGTGTACAGTAACCAAATGCATCACAAGACACACCTCTCTGTTCCCCAAGAAAGCTCTTACTGTGTCCTGCACATTCCCTCCCTGCACTGGGGTGGTGAGTACTTAGCCTTAAGTTCCTCAGGAGGGAAGAAACTGATTAGTATGTAAGGAACAAAGTCAGCTGATGGGGGAATAAATACACAGCAGATAAGATGATTTGCTACCTTAATATTAAGCCATTAATTGTAGTAGAATAAAGTTGAAAGAAGAAAAATCAGTGAGGTTATTCCTCAGAGAAAACAAGCAGTTTTTGCTTTATTTCATTGGTTTTCATGTCAGACAGTCTGCTTCACTGCAACAAAAGCCTTAGAAAGACAGTAACACCTGTCTTAGGAGGCCTTTGAGCTAAGAAAAAAAAAGTAGGCATTTTAAATTAGTCATTAATACATTAATACATAATTATTATTTATTGAAATAACCCATTCTGTACTTGTTGTTTTTCATTCAATCTTACCTTACAGAGCATTCTGAAGAACACACAAGCTGAATATTTAAAGAAATGACGCATCTAAGAAATTCTGCATTTTTGGCTTTAGTCATATGGATGTTAATAAATTTAATAAACATGAAGCTGACTTCAGAATGTAGTTGTTTTTCTCAGAACTCTCTTCAAATCAATGTCTTTCTCTGCCTGAACTTTTCTGGAATTCAGCCTTGGGATCACAATTATCACAGCAACTTCCTCAGAATCAGCACTGTCCTGTCAAAGGGACCATACAGTGCGTGAATAGGCACTGACAGAGGACACACTGTTGTATTTACATTAGTGCCTCACTTAAAGGTCTAAGTGTGCTTCCTCTAGCATGTGCCAGACCTCCTGGCTTGGGTCCAGGAGACAGTAATAGCAATGCCAGTAACAATTATGGGTGATACACCCTTTATTTGCAAAGAACCATTATCATTGATATTAAATATTTACAAAGTAGTGACTTCAAACCCCAGTTTGGCACTCTGCTTCACTATCCAGAAGATAAAGAGCTTTTTTGTAGGGAGTTCACCGCACTTGGGGTGAAGAAAATGAGAAAAACAAACAAAAGTAGGGAGGGCAAGTCCCAGTTAGTCAGTCATGCAATATACTTTCATCTTATTCTGCTAGAACTTTCTGACCAGCATAGTATGGGATCATTCTAAAACATCAGTGAGGTATTTCAGAAAGTACTGAAGAGCTGTGCTAATTTTTAAGACTGTGGCTGAGCCATGAGGAATTTCCTGAGGAGTTTTTGTCTCGGGACTAGGCAAACATTTTAAGGACAAACACACACCATGGACAGTGAGTCTCAGAGTGTGCTGCTGAGTTTGTCTCTTGTAACCACGACACACAAATAGCTTCAGAGATTTACAGCTCAGAAACCTGCTGTGAGGACAATATCAGCAAGCCATTCTTTGTGGGAACAGACTAACACCCACTGCCTGTTTGTTTTTCCCCTAAAAATTAGGGTGTTAACTTTTCTAGCAATGCCACTATAATCCCCTATAACAGCATCAGGAAGTGGGAAACTTTGCTTCAATCTCATACTTAACATAAGGAGATTCAGTCCCATTCCTCTAGTTCCTCTAGATCAGGCTTGGACTAGTGGAGACTTGCAAAGGCACTGCTGCAATCTGTCCTGAAAAAAATGATGTTGAGTGTGCAGCAATGAAGAAGACGTTCACTAGGGAAAATGTATAGCCAAAGGAAAGCTCGAGGCTTTTCTTTGGCACAACTGTTCATGGCACTCCAGTACAGAGTCAGGTTCAGAGCCTTGGAGTCACTCTCACCACACAGAGTTAAAGATTGCTTTTGGTATGACTTTTGCAGAGTGATACAGCCCTAATCTCCTGCGCCACTGAAGGGCAGCTGACACCCTGTGTCTTGGAGAAAGCAAGCCTTTGAAAATCACTGGAGTGAAGAGGCCACTGAAGCTGCTCCTCCAGCTCATGTCCATGGCTGCCTCTTTTTGTCAGGTCTGTTCCTAGCTGCTGCATTGAGGCATGCAGTAAATTCAGCTGGTTAGAGAGATTTTCAGTGTGCTCAGAGCACATTCCTACTTGATACTGTTTGTATCACCTCACCCCAAACTGAGCGCTGTGACTACCGCAGAAACAGCAGGCGACTAGAGAGTTGTGTACTGTGTTTAGGGCTACCCAGTTCACACAACTGAGTTTAAAATAAAATTTGGCTTGACTTTATAAAGCCAGTTTTGAATCTTCCAATTCCATCCAAGTCCTGTGTTGAATTTAACCTAACATGCCAAATAAGGCCCCATATAATCTTGTTAATCTGCCTCCAAGAAGTGATCATCATTCCACCCTGGAGCCGGATTTACAGGAGATTAGAGTGGAGAGTCTCCAAGCTGGCTCAGAGACAAAAGGCAACGTTAGGCACAGCAGCCCACAGCAGCTCTGCTTCCACAGAGCTGCACAGGGGCAGGGCACAGGACAGAACCAGACCTGAGACCCCACTGCTGGGTCACGCTGGGCTGGGGGTTTGTACCAGCTCACTGTGTGGGTGCAGGACTCTCACCACTGTGCTCATACAGTCACTGCAGATGTAGCTGCAGATTGGAAAAAATAGGCTGTGGACAGACTGCACTGAAATACCTCTTAAGGAGTTTTCCTGTTGACAAAACAATATGGTGAAAATGTTGAGCTGGTAGGATGAGGATCAAGGGCTGCTAAACCTGCATTGGTCAAGCTAAACTGAGTTTAGATCTATCCTGGAAGGACACATGCCACAGCTGAAAAAAATATCAGGTATTTAACCCAGTGATTAATCTCTGATCTTGAAAGACAGCATGCTCATGTACTTGATGACTCTTGTACCAGAATGACTTCTCTGTGGAAACACACAAGAACTTAATCCAGAGAAAAAAACTTTGATGAAATGAAGAAATTTCATGGACTTCAATATTCACTCAAATTTATTTGCAGTCCAGCCACATGTTTTAATTTTCCACAGGGGATCTTTTTCTGTATATATCTGTATCTTAGGCTGAACCAGAACAAGCCATACTTAATCCTGGAGCACAGAACTAGGAGAAAAAGATAACTAGAAACCCTGGAAGATAAATAAAAGCCCAGACTTGTTTTCAGTGTATAGTATTTGTACTTTGAACAATTGAAGGCTTGGCCTCTAAAATTAGCTTGGTTTCTATTTCAAGAAGCATATTAACTGTGCATAAATACTTACTTGAAAATATAAGAAGGACAAGCTATATCCATTATTTCGTAATGCAACATCAGTTTAACAGATATTTCTTCTCCTACTAGTTTGTTGTTTTTTCTTCTTAGGAAGCATATCTACCCCTAAAGCAGTTTAGTCTTGCATGAGAAATTCCTTTCTAACAGTCCTCTCTGATCCTACTAAATACATGCTAATATGAGAGGTAGCAGTACTAGAATATTCTATGCTAATAAATATGCTCCATTGTGCACCGTGTGATGAACTAAGATTTTGTGAAATACAACTATGCCTCTGGGATTTTATGGCAAACACTAAGTTTTATTCAAGAATAAATTGTGGTTAATTATCTGTCTCAAAGGATGGCAGTTCTGGGTTTCTTATGGCTAATACAAACAACTGTAATTTCAGTTATTCAGCAGTGATAGCAATTAGAAAGATATCCAAAAGAAAAGATCCCATATGTAAAGCTCACTGGAAGTTGCCTGAGTTCTGTAGGCAGGTCAAGGAACATAAAATTGTCACAGTTTTAAGGTACTTTATAAATAAAATAAAAAATTTACCATCACTTAACTATGTTTCTTTTTTTTTTACCTAGAAGCTATATCCTGAGTTATTTGAACAGAATAATGGATTAACAGATGTGAAGATGGACATAAAAATGGGAGAAAGATCTGAAATCTGATGTATGCCAAGATAATTGTAGTAGTTAGGTTAAAAAATATGAAAACCCAATAAATTAACCCAATAAAATTAATGGCAAAAATATATACATGGAGAAATCCAAGTGATTATAAGAAGACATTCAGGTCATAAGTAGCCTGGTCATACACTCTTTAAACAGATCATAATCTATGCAACATATAAATATATATATATATATATATATATATACTGGATTTATACACAGGTGAGGAGGGCACAAAATAAAGACAGCACAAACCACCCACCTACCCTTGGCACACTGACACTCTTCTCTTAACTAGTTCAGAATGTCCCAACTCAACATCCCAGCTCATAAAATACACAAATATATGGGTAAAAAGAGTTTTTAAGATATATTATTCTACTTACTAAGGTCTTAATTCAGGCTGAAATTTATTCTCTTACTCATTCTTTCAACAAGTCTTCAGTTTTTCCTCTTCATCATTGCCAGCCCTCTTTTATACTGTTTGTTCTAAGAGTGTTAGTCCATCCTTATTTCATACAAACTGACCAATTAAGCAAAGCTGTTCAGCTGCATTCCTCTGCTCAGCTGTTCCTGGAAGGGGAAGAACTCAACCCCACTCTGAAAAAAACTATCACACTTTTGTGGTTATTGGGAAAAAAAAAAGGAACAATTTCCTTGAGGATTTTCCTATTAATATTGCTCTTGAAAAAAAAAATTAAAATATCATATGAATTATGTTCAATTTAAAGAAAAAAACCCCATAAGAGTCTGCCTTTTATTTGATATTTTCAAAATTTCTTTGATTCTAAACAAAGCAAAATTAGGCAAAAAAGCCCCATAAGAAATGGTTTGTGATTTCTTTAGAAACATGATAAATTAATCCTGGTGTCTTTCATAATGCCTTTTATATTTCAGCATTATTCTTGGGTAGGGATTTAGCTACTCCGAGATATAAATACAGATCTTTAAACTCACATAATCTAGAGAAATTCTCAAACTAGATTCTCAGAGAAAAATTATAAGTCTGAGTTATTTTCAATAATTTGTTTGTTTAATTCTTTAGTATTCAAAGAGATTTCTGTATGAGCAAGCATTGGTCTTAAAAAGTGATTAGAGGAGAAAGACTAATGGCAGCCTCGACAGTAAGTCAAAGGGACACGATAATGGATGATTTGGCATTTGCAGTGCTGCCTCTGCAATACCCTGTCAAGCTCTGGGTCCCCTGGGACCAGAGAGAGATGTGCAGATGGATAGAAGCTCAGGAGCTGCTCAGGGTTTTGGAACATCCAATGGAGAGGCAGAGTCTGAAGGAATTCAGTCTGGAGAAGCAGAGGCTCAGAAGTGAATTTTCTGTCTTCCACTTCATGAGGTAGGGGGAGGCAAGAAAGCATATTAGCTCTTCTTTGAAGCAGAATGGGAAATTCTGGTTGTAAATATAAGAAGATAATGTTCACGATAGATGATTTTAAAAGTTACCCAGATAAGCTTCTGAGAAAACTGATTTAGCATTGAAATTACTTCCACACTGCTACTGCAGAAATCTGGCCTAGGTGAAGCCCAGAGGTCCCTTCCAATCTAAATTATTTCATGATTGTATGACAAAACAATTTTAATAGACATAGCTTTTGACAACATAAATTATACAAATTCCCTTAAGCAAATAAATTATACTACCGAAAGTGCTCTCTAATTGGCACACTTCACTTTATTTTACGTCTTTTCCTGTATGTAAAGACCAAAAAAGCTGTCAGACTAATAAAACCATTGAAGACATTGTGATACTGACAACTGCCTCCTGTAGTTTCAGTCCAGATCTCTAGTCAGTGGTCAGCATGGGGATAGCACATGTGCAAATCTTAACTATTTCTGATTAAGTGTAGAAATCAAATCCAACATTGAGGAAAACACATCAACAGCCGTGGAATATTTCAGGCTATTTGTCATTCCCCACTGGACTTCGAGCTGTTGGATTTCTTGCTAATACATATGTAAAACTCACTGTCCTAGGAACTTCCCACATTAGCAAGAAATGCTTAATTTGTTCCTAGATTTCATTCTCCCAAACATATTCTGCCTATCATACTTTGTTGTGGGTTTTTTTCTGTCATACATGATATGCCAAAAACAAAGAGTCTTCCAGTGATAGTTTCTTGTAATTTTGAACTTTGCAAGGCAAAGTGTAAATTTTAGAACTCTTTTTTAGCCACCATAGCCACTATCAAGTCCATAGTTAGAGGAGTTAGTTCCAGGTAACTAATAAAATTATTCTAGAAGTAATTGATTCAGTCATACATTTAAACTACAAAGCTCTTTAGAATGTAGGAGATGAAGGATCAGGATGTATATTCCAAGCTGATGCTTGAATTACTTTCCATGTCATTTATTAATCTAAAAGACAGATGACAAAAATATAATTCTCTGTCAACAGACTTTAGCTCAGTTAGGTTTGGGCAAAAGGGGACTGAAGATTAGAGTTACCAGTTCCTATACATTTGACTGTGTTTGACAAGTCTTTGATAAATTTTAGATGCACTGTGTACTACATGACCTGAAGTAATGTTTTGTTTCTGCTCCATTTTGTAGCTTTGCTTTACTGCAGATAAAGCCAGTTATCGGTACAGTCTGTGAATGCAGCCTGTGATACAAGTTTGGAAATAGTCTGAATGTTGGAGTTAGAGAACAATTATTAACACTTTTCATATTAAAAGTTATTTTGACTATATAGGATGACAAGTTGGAGCAGCTCACAGAAAGAAAGATCTTTTCCACCCTAGTACTAGCCTGTTTATCATTTAGTCTCCTGTGATTACCTAGCTTACTCAACTGGAGAGTCATTTATCATTATCTTTTCTTTCCTGCTATTTGTGTTTTCAGCCTTCTCTCTGTCTAGTACAGCTACCTTTAATAGAGCTTTCATACCCCCATCTCCATCCTGTGGAGCAGGGCACCAATGCTTAGGGTAGTGGACCCCTATCCACTGAATTCCTGACCTTTCTAATATAGTATGAGCCAGCTGTCCTTGCCCCCCGTAGTCTTAAGGGTCTTTTCCAACCCACCTTATTCTGTGATAAGCAAGAATCTGGGATGATGGTCTTCTTGGCTGCCCAATGCCCTCTGCTCATGAGGACTCTCATGGCTCTTTAATCTTTCTCACTTGGTTCTTAATTACCCATCCCCCCTTTCCTTCCCTCTCTGCCCACAGGCAGCTTTCTCGCCTTCAGAGGTTCAGTTCCTTCTGTTACCATTCCCAAACTGCTCTGGAATTTGCAAACGCTTATTTCTACTCTGTACTTCACAGCAGCCAAGGTCCCTGGCGTCTCAGCTACCATCCAGCACTGTGCTGTTCAGCCAGCAGCTTGCCAGCAGCAATATTTTGATTTTGTGTATAACGATGTAGAATTGAGGGGAGACTTCTCCCTCTGATAGAAATGAACCTATAGAGGACCTTCACGTACCTTTTAAATTCAAGAATTCTTCAGGCTGAGAGATTATACATTTACTAGATGCTTGATTTACAAATAATTAAAGTACATGGATAATTATCAACAAACCCTGTTTAGAGATGAGGAAACCAAGGCATAGCAATTGTAAGGGCCACAATTCTGATATTCACTATCATGCCATACTGCACAAAGACAGACATTCAAAGGCTATGAGCCCTTACTAGCCTCTCCTGCCTTTCTAGCTCAAAGTGTCTTTTTGGACACATAAAAAAAAGAAATTTAAGTTCAAACCCAAAACTGGAGTTTCTCTCTTTCAAAAAAAGTAAAATATGATATGTGAAGAAAAAAGCAAAGCAAAAGCCAAAGGTGGAAATATGATACTCAGATTAAGAAATAGGCTTTTGTTCAAATTCGAAGTATAAGCCAGAACAAATGCCTACTATTCATCAAAGACCACCCCAATACCTCTCTCTTGAGAAGAGTATCATGAGGAACTATAACAGCATGCCACGAACTCTTCAATGTGGAAAAATAAACAACAGATTCTGAGTCCCCATTTGGGCTCCTTTCAAATTCTGCTCCTCTGGCTTGTGTATGTTGGATTTCTCCTGGTTTGTCAGAAAATAGCTTGGGAGGGTCACTTGAAGTTTCATAGTATTGGTGTTCTGCACAAATCAGGGCTTTTAGAGAAATCCTTGGCATGCTTCCTCAGCCTCTTGTGAACACACATTAATTTTCTTTGGTTCTGTCAATGCCCATATGCTATTTTTTTTCCTTTGTTTTCCTCGCAGAAAGGGGTGTCTCTATTTCATGAAGATCTGTTTTCTGCTCCAAGGAGCGATCTCCCAGGGGACTGTCCCTTCTCACACTGCATGGAGAATAACACATCTGATTTTTCCCTTGAGGATTGAGGTAAAGTAGGAAAACTGTGGAAGATTATGCCAGGAAACAATGTCTAGACTTCACACACCTCTGTTTTCAATCTGTGCATGCGGCTTCCATCCATCAGTGAATCACAGTCATCGTCCAACTTGCTTCAGTGTCTTGCTTACATGTGCAGCTTCTTCATTCTTTAAATTCACTTCTCACCCATACAGGCCAAGTGGCCTATTTTTTGTGTTTAACAACCATGATTGAGAGATGATAATTTCTTTTGATTATCTGTAGATGTGACTCATTGGATATAAGAGCACTTTGTAAGCACATCCATCATGGTATTGACTTCCTTCTTGAACTCAGACTGGTTAGTCAGACCCAGCATTTGTAAAGACATAAGAAAACATGTTTACTTATGCTGTTTTTAAGTCTTAGACATGTTTAAGAAAATACAGACACAAGTTAACATGATAATCAGGCTGGAAACACCCGCAGTTCCCTAAAACCCAGGTGCTGTGGGCTGGCTGGGCTACTTGCCTGGTGAACTCAGAGCTGACAGTGTTAGTGGTGCATTCACTCACTTTGATGTCCAAAATGCACAGCACAAGGGCCCAAGGGAACTACTCTCTCCCTCTTCCCTTTACTGGAAGATGAAAGTATGGATTTGGAAGAAATTGCCCATACAGAAGAGGCATTGATGTAGAAGTATAAGGACTGTCCATGCTCTCCCTCACCTCACCTATACCTTAAGATTGCACAGTAAAATACTCAATTACTCAGACTCAGAAGTCAATGTTGAATGTACCACTTACATTCCTGGGTGATCTTTATATATATATATATTATGCTTTAGTCTTTAACTGTAAAATCTTATACTGATTCAATTCTACAGTACAGATATTCAGTCTCCTACCAGTCTTGACCTTGTCTTAGTGGTCTTAGCATGTCTTTATTCATAGGGCCTTTTGGCTTTATGAATCCCTTATCTTTTAGCCTGTTACATTTCTGTGAACTACAATTTCAGAAATAAAAATACCTCTAGATGCCTACCCATATTGCCCAGGAACTTTCAAACACATCCAAGATTAAATACTTGAACACCAGGCGATTTTTTTTAACAAACAGGTAATTTTTGAGAATCACAGAACACCTTGGGATGGAAGGGACATCAGAAGACTGTCTGATACAGCCTTTCATGAGAAAGGGAGCCCAGGTGAGATTGTCTAGCAACCTGTTCCTTTGCACCTTGAAAACTTCCAATGATGGGAACTCTACCACGTGGGGAGGTTGTTCCCATAATTGTTTTTACTCATTTTGAAAGATTTCTTTCTTATAAGGAAGCCTCCTCTGGAACAACTGGCATCCCTTGCCCCTTCTCTCTGTGGCTCCTTGAGAAGGGAGAGCCTATCCCCTCTTTGTAGCCATGCTTCAAAAACTGAAATTCTGTCGTGAAACTCTTCCCTGAATCTTCTCTTTTCCAGGGAGAAAAGACCTAACTTCTTCATTCATTCCTCACAGGGCAGATTTTTCAGCTCTTTGATAATCAAATGTATCACTTCAGAATTATAGTCACCATGCAAGTGAAACACAACCCATTTTGAGTCAAGTTTTGCTTGCTGTTACTGCATAACAAGAATAGCATACACCTTTCCTGTATAAAGCTGGACTCCTATATTATCCATTGTCCTGGTAACAGTTGTCCAAACACAGCTATTAGTAGGTGAAATATTCTAGATTACAGGTTAAGATACAAGGTGTATGACTGATTGTTGCTTGTTGTGGGATCAACAGATTTTGCCAGAACATAAAATATAATTAGCATTATAAACTGCCCAATAAAAGTCATGTAATAGAGCTCAAGAGGAGAAAAGCAGGAAATTACATGTATACATTGAAATACATACAAAAAGAGTTACTGCTTTGTTTTTATATAAATACTTTGGCCCCATTTTATAGATAATAAAATCATAAAGTTTGCTTGCAGTGTCATGACTTTCTTTTATATGCAATTCTTCCCTTTGACATCAACAGCCATACACTCAAATTACACTTGAGCTTCTATCTTCATAAAAGGTGATTCCTCATTTGTACTTATCCATGACATAACAAATGCAGATTGCAGTTGAACATCATCTCCTATGTCCAAATCAAATCTAAGCACAGTCCTTCAGCTTTGGTGGAAGATATCAGGACTTTGTCTGAGAGTGTTTTGGGACTGGAACTTCGTGGAGGCCACAATTACCATCAAGGTCATATCAGATATCAGATAGTGAATAATAGGCTTTCCCTCTAGAATTTGCAAATTACTGATTAATAAAGTATCTAATTAATTTCCAGGGAGTTTTTTATCAGTTAAGGTCTGTAAAGATAACTTGTGGAATAGCCTGCAAGTTGTGAAAGTTGGGTAAAGCAGGTCAGATTCTCTAGACTTATAAATTTCTATGGCTTAGTGCATAGTTATATTTTGTATATGACAATAAATTATATATTGTAATATATAATTGCAATCATGTGTTGCAAGGCCAATCAATATTAAAATATATAATTCACTTATATATTACATTATAGAATGCATTTTTATATGTTGCATTATATAAATGTTACAATTTATTCTGGGAAATATAACTTCAGTTTTCATCTGCAGAACTCAAATTATTGTCTGAGTCCTACAGTTTCCTGCCAATTACTTTAACTTCATTTGACTCTAAAAATATCCAGAGAGAAATGAAGGGGATTTAGGATCAAGGTTAACTATACTTTTCAGCCTTATGGGACAGTGAAAGATTTCTCCAAGTCATGGAAAATAATGCAAGGAAATTACTGTTACGTCAGCTCTCCAGGTAACCGTTTCAATATTCTGAACTTCCCAGCTGAATATTCTTCAAGAAGATACTACCACCAACTCTTGAGAAAGTTTCAGGTGCCCCAGGCTTCAAGCACTTGTTTTAACAAGTAACAATCCTATCTCCAGTTTCCACCTGAGGCACAAGAGTCCTTGAGCCCATTACCCATCCTGAGGTCTAGCAATAACCACTCGAACTGACAAAGTCCTTTTTGAAATTTTAATCTTCTCATCATTTACAGATGCTTTTGGGTTTAGAGATGACTGATATAAACAAGCAGATGAACAGTCAGTCTTCGGATGGAGTTTCTAATATTCTGTTTTTTTATTTTTTATTCTCAGAATAGGAACAAGAAAGTAAAGATCATTTAGAAATGGTCCCCTTTTCCAAATGCAATTATTTTTCTGTTCACCCTTCACATCTGATTCATTTTTAGAAGCCCAGAAAAGTCAGGCCCCACTCCTTTATCAGTTTCTGTAAGCACAGCTTAATTCTCCACTGAACTTTTGTCTGGCTGAGAACCAAGCCCTCTTTATTATTTTTATTCTCTCTCAGCAAATTCTTCCTCTGCAAGATATATTCCTTTCTTTGTTAACATCTACTTTCTTTGTCCATATCTTAGTAATGTCCTGTTGCTTTAAGGCCTATTTTGAGGAGAACAATAGGTTTTTTTCTGATTTATGCCAACTCCTGACAATTCAGGTACTTTGTTTGTCATGATGCAATTGTTAATATTTTTTTCCCTGTAGTAGGAGTACTGTTTCACTATGACTAAGGCTGTGTCACTGAATGGGGCTGTTATGGGGCTTGGGACTAAAGGAGAACTCGGGGAGCAGGGGAAAGTACAAAGGTAAACAGATATTACTGCAAATCAGGTCTTATCAGTAGACTGTTCTAGAGACCAAGACAGCAGTAAGCTGTAAGACGCTTTGCCTGGCTCTATAATTCAAGTTCAGGATAGGAATTTCCTTCCTACCAGCTGCTTTTCTTTTTCCCCAAAATCCAACTTCTAGGCGAGGGAATGCAAGAAAGTTTTAGTAGCGTAGTCAGTTTCCAGCTAATGGAACAGGCCACGGCACATGTCAAGAACTTGTGTTGGAGAATGGAGTAGCCATTTCTATCACTTTTTACTACATGCAGACCCATGGATTCTTAGTGAAGAGCTGTCACCAACTCAGATCACAGTCTTTTCAAAGCAGGTTCAGTAATGTGATAATTCAACACTGTGTGAAGAAAATACTCTGGTGTGAATTCTCACAGCCACCTTAAAAAAATATACATAAAATTAAAAGCTTCTTAGTTGCAGAGTAATTCCTTGTAGAGTTTCTAGGGCAGAAACTACACTGTAAATAGTAGGGAAACCACTCACATTGCTACTTGTTCAGCTTTTAATAGGTTTCAATGTTCAAGGGCATTCCTGAAGGTTTGTAGCAATAAACTACCAAATAAATTATTTAGGAAAAAAAGGGAACATTGCCCTTTACTCTCTCTATCTGCATTGAACATACACTTTCAGAGACACTGCAGTTAGTTAAGGGCTCATGGGTATACGCCTGACACTGAACAAGTAGGATCAAGGTGTAAAAGTTTATCTGCATTAATAACAAAATTCTTCATCCTCTGTTTCAGCTGCTGAGTCTGTTAGTCAGAATGAAAATGTCAAGAATGCTTTACTGCAATGTTTTTGGAAGAAAGCCCAGGTTAAGAGATTAGAGCTTTGTACAAGCATTGGCTGCACAATTTCACTCTGAAATGAAATTCTCTTCATTAATATATCTTCTTATCTCCTGCCCTTCTTATACTAACAAGAAACTACTTCAATGGTTTCCGATATCCTAAAGAGCGCTTCAGTGACTGTGTTGTGGTCTGTCTTCTGCAAGCAAGGCAGACAGAGCTACCTTCATAATTTTCTCCTGGTTTTCAATGAAGGTTTAGTCCAAATGAACATATTTAGAGAAATTTTCAATTTAAAGAAAGTCTATCATAATGTTCCTGTGAAAAACTATCAAAACAAATTAAGTAATCCAGAAAATTAATATAAGCCATATTTTAAGAGAAATATGACAGTAGTATTTTGGGGTTAGTAGAGGAGTAACACCTGTGATGAACAGGTAGAATGCATGTCTGAACATCAGAAAATTAGGAAGAATTTCTTTACTGTGAGGGCAGCTGAGCATGGGAACAGGCTGCCCAGAGTGATTGTGGAGTCTTCTTCCCTGGAGATGATAAAAAGCTGTCTGGACACAATCCTGAGCAACATGCCCCCTGCTTGAGCAGGGAGGTTGTACTAGTGGTCCCTTTCAACCTTACATATTTTGTGATTCAGGTCTACACCCATGTCTGCTGCTTTCCTTGGGGCATTTCCAACACCTTACATGCCTTGAATTTCCCTCCTCTTAAACAGAGTAAATGACACAAATAGCAGCTACAAACATCAAGGAAACAAAAAGTACCCACTCCTTTTTCCAAGGAGTGATACGAAGACTATGTATTAGCTTCAGGAAACAACTGTCTGGGGAAGACCCTTTTTTTCTACCTTATACAGCTCTGAACCTCTTGTGACTCTATAGCATGATGTCAAGATCCTCTGAGTGGCCTTGATCTATGAATTCCAATCCTACCAGCAAACAGATCTCATTTCATTCTCTTCTCGTGTTAAAGGGAAATCTGCCGATGCTAAAATGGCTGTGACAGCCAAGGGGCAGAGGCAACGAGTTCCTGTCTAAATTATTACCCTTTTTTTTTAACCCTTAGAATATTTCAAAAATGCTGGAAAACACTGGAAGCAAATAATGTTAGTGACATTGTCTTAATCTGGTCTGAGACAGTCTTTTCTTACCAGGTATTTGCTACATATTATAATGTCCATTTCAAACTGTCTTATAAGGATAAATATTTTCCATGAAAGTGAAGAACACAGAACTAAAATAAAGAGACCATGCAAAAATATAAAATTAGATTTTTTTATTTATGAATAGGAAATAGAAATCTTCTGAATAGCTCAAATGCTGCTGTTCAGCAAGGAGAAATTTCCATGGGTTCACATTTAGTTGATGTTTGCATGCTTCACTAGGTCTAATTTGTATAAATGAAAATTGCTCTTTTAATAGCAACAGTAAGGTTAAAAAAGGACAAATTTCAACATAATAACATGTTGGAGTAGGGCTGTCCATATACTCTGTCAAGATGAGGAATATTCACTCTCTAAGTGCACCAAGTGGCTGTTGTGACAGACATGGCATCAAAGAGGCTGGGCAGTAACAGGAGTAGGAAATTTCCACAGAATTAGCAGGTCAGATTTAATCACAAGACCTCAAAAGGTGAGTGTTGCTGGACAGAAAGTGCGGATAGTGAAGCTGGGAATAAAATAATTCCACATACAGTCCTCAAGTAAAACCCCTGTCAATTCATTAGGAAGGATTAAATCAAATACTCTCTGATGGGTTTTCCTGACTGTTCTCCAAGAGCCCTAAGATTCAGCTATGCAAGGAAATGCTCCTGTCACAGCATTTGGGAGCTCAAAGGTTGAGTTTGGGTTTATGTCTCTTGTTAATTAATTTGAACAATTTTCTAGAAAATGAGGACTTTTGTTATAAGTTTCAAATTTACCCTTTAGAACAGGCTTTCTGTGGAGCGTCACAGAATCATAGAATATCCTGATTTGGAAGCGACCCAAATATCATCAAGTCCAGCACTGCACAGGACAACCCTGAAGCTTGATGCAACTTTCTTTTTTACAAGAGAATATGGACAAAATGGTTGCATGCGCTGTGTGGCACTGATGCCTCCCTGGGTACTCCTGTCACACAAAGATTTACTTTCAGCCTGCTTCTCAACCCTAGGGCAGCACTGAGCCATCATGGCCTTTCTCCTTTTGGCACCTGAGGCAGCTCAGTGTCCATGTTTGGCACTGCAATGCAGTGCTGGGCAGATCTGTACCAAGGCACAAGAAGTACAGCATTTTATTTGTTACACACAGGTTCCAAAACAACTGGGGGTGCAGCCCTTTTTACTTTGAATGTATTTGTGAAACTTGTTAAATATACTGTAAGATTTTTAATAACAAAGAATTTGCCTGGCTGTAAATGTGGCCCCACCTCTTACAACTGAGTCACACGACATCAAGTTCTCATTTAAATATATTTATATCTTACATATAATTATAAAGTGCAGCTCTGGAAAGAGACAGAAAACAGATCTCTTGCCTTTGTACAACATCAAAAACAGCAGGGCCTCGGGTTTGTGAGTCCATGATTTGTGATGAATAATGAAATATCTATGAATGAAAATCAGACTACATATGAATTCTGCGCCTATTGAAACCAATGGACATTTTGGTACTGGCATCAGTTACATAATGACTTCTGCATCTTTTCTCACATTTCAAACAAAATGCAATTTTTTAGCTCAATTTAAGAAGTGGTGGGAGAAGAACACAATAAATTGGCAATTTTGAGCTTTCTTTATTTGGTTCTTTGTTGCAGCCAGTTAAGTGGAAGCTATAAAATTCAGGATGGTATAAATAATGATGAAAACATTACCAGTGAGGTTTCCTGTTTAGGATTAGGAACAAAACTTCAAAATCTTTGGTGTTTGCTCTCCTGTCCCGAAAGCATTTGTAATGATTTGTGCTGATTTTTGGTTAAAAAAGGAAAACAGAAAATGGAGTAGGTATCCTTTAGTCATAGCTAGGATATGGTCTTAGCAGTATCTAGCTACAGCTGAGTTGTTGAAGCAAATCTCTGCAATGGGTGTGATTCATTTTCACAGTGAAGTGGCCTGTTCCAAACATTTGCATCTTGTCATGTAGTTTACTGGGGACAACCTGGGGTGGAACTCAGCAATAAGGAAAAATGTTACAACATATTAATTTACTAAAAAATGTACAAGAGTACTAATTCTTGCTTACTAATAGAAAGTCCAGGTTTTTATAACTGTATCTCTCGCATTTTCAGTTCCAGAGTTCATTACTGTTATGAGGAAAGATACAATACTGAATCGGGATGGGCTAAGGCTAACATGTGACCTACATGCAAAGAGTATTTCTATTGCAAAATGAATGACCCTTTTTAACCTATAACCTGGATTGGCATTGCCAACACATATTTCACCTCAATTCTTGTCTTAACCTTGCTCTGCCATAGTTGCATAAACATGCTGCAGCTTTCCCTCACATCAGATTTCGTTGCTGCTTGTTCACAGGTTAGACCTTGAAGTTGTGCTCTGCTGTTATGTTTTTGAAGCAGCTGAAAAACAAAGTGCACACTTGGACAAGGAACCTGGTTTGCTCTAGAGAAACATTTTTTGGTGTTATTTCTTGTTATATCCAGATAATTGTTTTTATTAAGCTGTGCTCATAGCAGTGACAGCAGAACTCCAAATAGCTTTTAAAAACTGTGTTAAACAGTTAAACTGTGTTAAACAAGGTACCTGGACTTGTAAGGAAGTCAGGCTGATCCCTTGTGCAGTGAGGGGAGCATCAGGGACCAGTGAGCTGTCCTGTCCGACTGGATCACCAGAATGCAGAAGGAAGAACACGCTCTGAATCTGTTGGGAAAGGATTCTAATATTTAAGTCCTTTCTCGAGTTCAATATTCAAGGTGAATTGTGAGAAATATTTGAGAATCTAAAACATGGCAAACTGGACTGAAATCTGAAGCAGAACCCTAGAATATGGTGAGGCTGAGGAATGGTGTTGTATGGAGCAGCAAGGCTTTTAGAAAGAAGACTCCTGCCCTTTTTAATGAATAACATGTTCTCAGGCAGTACCTCAGTTACTTACTTAAAGATCGCATGGTTTTGATTTGGTCACAGATATTTTATGTTGAGTGCTGTCATGAATCAAACTGGAACTAAGTAAGAATTGGGGAATTTTGGACTCATTGGAAAAGTAGTAATCTTTAAAAATTATCAGAAAAGAAAGAATAAACAATATGGTAGGCTGTACTGCTAAGAATCCCAAAAGGAAGTTCAAAGTCAGTGAATAGCCTTTTAAAGAAATTGGTAGATTCAGGAAGACCAATCTAGACCATATAAGTCTTAGTTCATATTTCCAAAATTGTTTTCCCAAGCAAAGGAATTGAAAATCTTTTCATGAACGTAACTTTAAAAAAGCAAATACTAGTCCATAAATGGGTAAATAATCTCTTTGGAGTCTCTAACATGCAATCTTGGAGTACACAGACTCCCAAGATCAGTGCTGCTGAAGTTATTAGACTTCCTCTTAGATACTCAAAGAGTTTGTCTGGGGATGACGAAAAGCACAAGTTTGCTTTTCAAAGAGCCAATGACGAAATTATAATAAAAATTCATGCATGAGCATTAGAAGGAAATAGCTGTGTTACTGTTATTATGTCTAGATGTAATCTAGACACAGTCCTGGGCAATCAGCTGTAGGAGGACATGCTTGATTCTGGGGTGTAGACAAGATGATCTCCAGAGGTCCCTTCCAACATCAACCACTCTATGATTCTCTACAATTTTTTATACATATTAAAAGAGATTTATAAATTTATAAATTCAAATAATTTTAACAGCTGTGTGAAGTTACAGTGAAAAGAGCAGTAACCTAAATAAGTAAAATATTGCCTTTCTGGTTTTGCTTGATCAGTGACTGTGTTGCATCAGTATTTATGTCAGCATAACTCTACTCAAATCAGCTTTTTCTGACACCCTGGGGGATTCTACATTCAGCCATTTCCTTGTCTGGCAGTTTGCTACAAAATCAAGGAATCTCCTGTGATGTAAAAGTAGGTTTGTCCTTCATTAAGTGTTGATGTTTTCAAGAGGAAATCTTGAAATATTCTATCTGTTCTATCACCATTTTTCACTACTCAAAAAAGCTACTGTTGAAAGAAAATCCATCTTTAGTCAACAAAAACTTGTGTATATGTCTACCAGGAAGGCATGTGACTTCTACATGGGTTAGTGAGTTCTGGGTGAAAAAACCTGCCAGATCTTCTAGCTGCCTGGGACTCTAGGTACTGGTATGTATTCTAAACTGGAATCACCTTCTCCCTGTATCAGTCAGAAAGGCTGCATGAGACAGTTACAAGATACAGAAATTCTGCTAAATAATAGGGAGATGCAGTAACCTTCAGGTCTTAGGTAAAACCCTTAGGTCAAACAACGCTGTAGTGACTGTCAGTATGTGCATGTTGTTGACCTGTCCCAGCTAGCCCACTCAGATGACAATGGCCCAGTCTGGAAGACAGCAGACTGCAAGGAGCATTCAAAATAGGCATTATGGACAAAACTATGTCAGGTTTGGCACCTCCACCCTACACAATCCTCCAATGTTATCCCAGCAGACTTTGTACCCCCAGGCAATTTCTTAAGGCATGCGACACACCCAGGTCATGTTGTGTTATCAAACTATGCCCCTGATGGGTTGCAACACAGCAGTAGTATAATTTCAGACTTGTTGAACCCATCAGAAAGTGTAATGCTCAGGAGAGGTACAAATACAAGCACTGTGTGGCGTGGACATGAGCAAACTGTTCCATTTTAACCCTGCTTTATCTTGTAGTATGTAGCTGGCTTTGCTTGGTTTTGCAGTCTGTATGCAGTCATGGGGTCTTTGACCTCTAGGCTTCTTGGTCCTGGTGGGAACAAGAAATATTTCTGCTGGGGCAGAGGGAGGGATCAATTTTGTTAAATCACAGAATTATAGAATATTCTTAATTGGAAGGGGCCCAAAAGGATGATCAAGTCCAACTCCTGGGCCTGCACAGAATCACCCCAAAAGTCACACCATGTGCCTAAGAGCATTGTTACTGAACTCCGCCAGGTTTGGTGCTGTGATCCCTTCCCTGGGAAAATGTTCCAGTGCCCAACCACTCTGTGGGTGAAGAATCTTTTCCTAATATCCAACCTAAACCACCCCGACACAATTTCTAGCCATTCCTTTGGATCCTGTCACTGGTCACTACAGATCAATGTCTGCCCCCTTCTTCTCACAAGGAAGTTGTTACTGCAATGAAATTTCCCCTCAGTCCCCTCTTCTCCTGGCTGAACAAAGTGACCTCAGCCACTCCTAAGCACTAGACAATGGTGTAGTTTTATCACCTGAAAACTTAATACGTAACAAGCAAGACATTCCTGGGTGAAACTTAAATGCCTTTGATACATATCAGGCCAAATTTGATGATCTAATAGTTCCTTCTGACCTTAACTTGGGTGAGTTATGCTGTGTAGGGAGATGTCTCACAAGGGGGCATTGGGTAGCCAATTACAGCCCACAGAAGTGTGGCCTGAATTGTTTCCTCTAGCAATTTTTTTGCATGACACATTACCATCTTCTCAGGTAATAAGTGACAGGGAAAGCCTTTTCTTGCCTAAGAAAAGAAATTACACAATTTACAAGAAAAAAAAAGTACTAAGAGAGCACTTAAATAATGTTAAATAAGGTAACAGGAACATAAGATCAGTCATATATTCCTGTAAAATCTACTGGCATGCAGCAATGATTGTAATGTAGGAGTTAGCTTAGGTGTATCATATTGGTATGTGTTGCAAAAGAGACAAGGAAACTGTGATCACAGCAAACAGGAGATTGTTCCACTTACAATATGCAAATAAAAAGTCTCTTCTATAATCAAATAAACCTGAGTTAATCATCAGGATGTCATCAGTTGCACTTGATGAATGGCCTGTTATACCACACAGGACACCATTTTGGCACAGTATGATACTGGCAGAGCACGAATCCTGCCGTGCTCATGAGGCGCTTGTGTGACGCAGCAGAGACATCCGTTGGTGTTGAGTGACTGTAGGCTCCTCTTCTACCAAAACCATTTGAAGTGAGACCTTTTGTGCTGTGAATGGGAGGTGGGCACACTGGCTGCACATCTCCAAAGGGCAATCTTCCCAAAATACTCGTGATGTGGTTGCTGGTGGTCATTTGAGCTCTCTTTCTCCTTTGAAAGGGCAAGTACTAATAATAAACAAGACAAATAATTGAGCAAAACTAGGAGTTGAATGAACAAATAAATAGTGCAAACCAGTTCTACATACCTTCAATAACACACACGGCACTGCACTAGCATACTGCTGGTCATGAAAATGCATCATGCAAGTATTTGACACATGCATCGGCCAATAATGGACAAACTCATCTAAAAACAGGAGGAAGATTTTAAGGTATAGAATTGCAGATTTAAAAGAATTCAATTCCAATCTACATACCAGTAAGTGTAGTGTGGTTATTGCAGGGTTTTCCTAAATGGTAAAGAAAAAGGATTTTATGGTTGAAGAATTTTAAGCTAATTGACTTGGACCTAAAAGAGCAGCCAAAATATAAGTTAGTTGATCTCTTTAACAGCCTGTCTCTTTAAGATTGTAAGTTCTATGGTGAAATCAAACCACTGTGAATTGAATCAGGACCATTTTGATTTATATATTAATCCCTCTTCAAAGTACAGCATTTTTATTGTACCATCATAATTTAATAATGTAAAGCTTAATGATTTTAAGTGAACTTCACAACACAATGCCAAAACAGACATATTGATATTCAAAAATAGCATCTATTACATTTATCAGAACCTGGCACCATTCAGAAAACCCCTCCTAGAAGATGTTAAATTTCACACTCAGGTTTACATTATCCAAACCACTTTCCTTTTCCTTAAAAATCTCCAGAAAGTTAAAAAATACTTAGTAGAACTTGAATCAATTTCAGTAAGTGATTGGCACTCTTCCTTCCTAAAACCCAGTGTTGCACCATTGCTGCTTAAATTGTAATGAAGGTGTTCCAGAGGTTAGTACTTATAATAGCTTCATGCCAAGGTGATAGAGAAGCTTGAAAGCAACAATACCTAGGAAAGCAAATCACCTTTCTGTAAATAATCACTCAAATCCAGTCTAACATTTCTATGTATCACCAGGTCCAAGGAAGAGACGTCAAAAAAAGGATTAGCCCATAAATGGGATATCCGGCTCAGAGTGCTGAGTGGATGCTGCATTCCAGTAAACTCTCTGTGGATCTGGGAAAAAACCAGCAGCAAGAACACATGATGTACTTTATCTCAAGCTTCCCTTTCATAAGCCAGCCAACTTCAGAGCAGAAATAGAGTGGTCTCTGCAGACCATCTGTTACCTTATGGAAGAGAATGCATTGGTCAGGTCATTTCATTCAGAACCTACTCCAAGGGAACAGGAAGAGATGGGATGAACTAAAGCATTTAAATTAAGTCACTTCTGTCTCAGAGCAGCATTACTAAAGGTCTAGCAGGAACTTGGTGATGACACTCCTTAGAGTGACCCTTTGGGAACCAATACCATCACATTGGAGCTACTCAGTGGTGACTGGTGAGATCTTCTCTCAGTGGAGCACACAGGATGGGAGAGCAGACACATGGACACCCAGCCACACACCTGATCCAAACGAGATAAAACATGGTTCTAGCAGCAATGCTTTAGAAACAGGCTTGATTTTCTTTTGGTCTGGAAGGCTGATCAAAGGGAGGTCCTCTTCAAAGATTAAAAAAAAAAAATCTTCAAAAGCCATGATCGGGCTGGAGTCTGGCAAAAAGTAGTAGATTTTTATGCTTGTAAGCATTGGAAGCCTTATCAAATGAAATTTAGCAACTTCTCAGAGAGGACAGAGCTATCTGGCTGGTTGAGCTAGATGTTTTCTCCTACATGCTATTAAAAATGCTCTTTTAGTCACTTGTCCATCTGGGTGTGCCACAACATCTGTTCTCACAGTTGGCCCATGGTTGAGATGATACAGGTGTCCCCCAAGCTCCCAATGATTTTTTTATGGAAAAACAGAAGTGCCAGCTATGATACACAGAACAGATCATAGAAAACCTGTACACAATCCCAGTTGCTGTGACAGGAATCTAATTAAAAAACGCAACTGCCTGTGTTTCTTCCTCAAAATGCACATTTCTGGCTCATGAAAAGAGCTTTGACTCTAGATTGTAACACAAAATTTGAACTATGGACTTTCAAATAAAGAATGCTCATCCTCTGGAAAAGATGGAATGAAAAAGATTTCCGAACAAATCCAGCCATCTCTATGCAGTCTCCTTTGTATGCATGGGTAAAATGTCTGCCTTGTCCCCAGGCAAACTCCCTGCAGACCCTACTACTTTCCCTGTGGGACTCCCAGGCCACGTGCCCACATCCAGCTCTCCCAGTGTCTTCACTGAGTCTGCCCAGCTCTGGAAAGGGCAGGCATAGTTACCCATCCCACCAGTGTTCTCCAGGGAGCAGGATGTCAGAGGCCAGGTAGGGCCAGTTGGCAGCCTTTGTCCTTGCTGTCTGTCCAGCTGCTGTGACACCAAACCTTGTTCATGCCAAGCACACAATGCAAGCAGTCACACATCCCAGCACAGTGCCTCTTGGGCCTAACAAGACAACCCAACTCAGCTGAATTACTTGGTACCCTGTGTGGGCCTTGGCCTATTTCCTTTTTGACATTCCAGAACCAGGTCTGGAGTGATAAGGACACCCTTGAGCCTCCTCTTTTCCAGGCTAAACACCCCCAGCTCCCTCAACGGCTCCGTTGTTGCTCTTTTGGACTCTCTCCAGCACCTCAACCTTCCTGAACTGAGGGGTCCAGAACTCGTCACTGAACTCGAGGTGTGGCCTCACCAGTGCTGAATGCAGGGTGAGAGTCACTGCCCTGCTCCTGCTGGCCACAATATTCCTGATCCAAGCCAGGTGCCATTGGCCTTCTTGGCCACCTGGGCACACTCTGGCTCATGTTCAGCTGCTGTCAAACAGCATCCCTGGGTCCTTTTTCACCAGGCTGCTTTCCACCCATTCTACCCTCAGCCTATAGCACTGCCTGGGGTTGTTGTGAGCCAAGGGCAGGACCCAGCATTCAGTCTTGCTGAATTTCTTACCATTGGTCTTGGCCCATAGATCCAGCCTATCCAGATTCCTCTGCAGATAATGACTGGAGAGATAGTGACTGGAATCATCAATAGCGGTGAGCCTCTCTCCACGGCCCTGCGAGAAATGCTCGTGTGAGAGGATGAATTGACAGTATTATCAAGGAAGGCTGCTGTGTATGTACCCTCAGGCATAGCTGCATCACCAAGAAGCCTGGAGCAGCTACGCTGCTGGGAGACCTAATTCAAGTCAGGCATTGTCTTTTGGCGTATCCCTGTGCCCCTCAAGCAATCTGCTGATGGCACATCCCTCACAGCCCTTGAGACCCTGCCCACATTGCCAGCGCAGGACTGGCTCTGCAGCTTGCCTCAACCTGTCAGCTGAACTAGGCTGCTGCAAAACCCAGCAGCACTCCCCTGCCAAGGAGTGTAATCTACATATCTTGAAAGACCTTCCCTTCATATCAGTCCTCTGTTGGCTCAGCTGGTCACTGACTCCTGCACAGTCCAACTCTGACATTTTCTGTGCATTCATGGTTGTCAGAATAGGGACAGCAAAGCTTCAGTTCCAGATCCTCATACAATTGATTTTGCTGCCTTATTATAAACCGCTGTCTATGATCTTTGTTAACTTAGACATTAATAAATCAAGTTGTGCTGATCACAATAAAGGGGAGTTGATTTAACTTGTTTTGTTGGTAAGTCATAGATGATCTAGTCACCTGATAAAGGCTCATTTGTTCATATTTTGTTACAGTATCAAAATCATTATACAAGCCTCCCCTATTTTCAGCTACAAGGTTTTCCTTGACTGATCAAGCACCAAAATGATTGTCTTAGCACTGTTCATCTCCTACAGTGACCACTTTTACAAGTGCCAAACTTCCAGTGCACACATCTTTTTTCACCAGGTCCTCTGTCCTGCCTTGCAGATTGAGGACTCATCACCTTGTCTTTGATTCACATTAGACCAGACATCACTTTATCTGCTCTTGTAAGGAAATACTGTCACAAAATTGCCCTTAAACATAGGCATATAAATATACTAAAAAATTATCAATGCATAGTTGACACTGCCTACCTTTTCATCTCTTTATTTCAACATGTTCTAACAGGAGTCTGTGTCCAGAGTGAGGGTGGGTTGGTGATCCTCGAAGTCCCTTCCAACCCAAACCTTTCTAGGATTTTATGATTCTTTCTGCCTTTCTAGCCCTCTCAGTGGCCCTTCTCTATATCGTAAATAACAAAGAGCAGTATTCATCATTATGGTGCTACACTGATCTGAGACAATGTTCTGGCTGTAAAACCCCTGCCAAACAGGGGTTGAGACACTGCTGTCTGCTGCGGGAGCTCGCTCGCTGGCAGCTCTGGGTCAGGGAGCAGCAGCAGGAGCGCAGAGCCGGGTGGCATGTGAGGACCACACCGGTATATGAGCAGCGCCTGGCCCGGTTGCACGCTGCCGTCCCACGCAGGAACAACGCAGGAACAGGTAAATCAATCCCGAAACGGAAGTAACTTGAAAGATTTTTCAAGTCTGGGCAGGACAATAGCTGGAAATGGAGTGGGAGATGTCGTCCGCAGTGCTGTTCTGCCACCTGGTGCTGGAGCAGCGTCCCGGCTGGTCCCCTCGGCTGCCTCCTGCTTCCCTCCGCATGTTCCGCATGTCCCGCATGTCACCCAGCCCCGGGGAGGACCGGCCCGAGCGCCTCCCCCGCCAGCAGCGCCGGCAGCACAGACAGCAATCCGGGACGTGCCTTCACCGCGGAACTATAAAATCGTTCTTTAACCCTGAGTGATTAGTACTACTAATAAATACCATTCCGCTTTCCACACGGCAGGCCTGGTGACTAAATTGTGTCCCAGAATGTGATAACTACTGGTTGCAAAGATGTAACTACTACTTACCCATAATTTACAGGCACGTGGTGTGATACTTGGGGCTGTCCTGTGCAGGGCCAGGAGTTGGACTTTGCTGATCCATGTGGGTCCCTTCAAACTCAGAAATTCCAACCATATATGTTCCCTGATTCTATTTTCATTTTTAATATCTTAAGTCTAAAAAGTACCAAATATGTACGTTTATTATCTGATCAGGTGTGTTCTTAACCCCTTCCTTACTCAATGTCTCCCTTTTACATTTTAATATGTGTTTCTGCAGTTGCAAACTGGGGCATGGCTTAGTCCGCATTATGCATTAAAGATTTGGGTTTTAACTGCTTGGAAATGGATTGCCCATTAAAATTATCAAAAATACTCAGCAGAAGGGTCTGTTTCACACCTCCAAATAAATGCTGTTGGGAAATCTGTAGAAAGACTCTGCCTAAATACCTTATGCTTCAACTTACTTGGCTACAGCTTCTTCCCCACAATTTCCTAATCCTGGAACCACTACCCCTGCCTTGTGGGATTGCACCTGGGTGCAAGGGGCACTTCTAGAGTCTCTGCACTAAGAAGGATACTGAGAACCTTGAGTAGACCTGCAAGCAAGCAAGTGCTGCTTCCCTGCAGGTCAGTGGGCATATGAAGGACCTTCAAAGGCAACACATGGAGCAAGCCCCCGTGTTCCGTACAAGTCATACACAGGCAACAAGCTGCATATATACAACAGGGTGCAGGAAACAAAGCCTAAATATGCCAACCCAGAAATCTGGTCTGCCTGCAGACCATGAGAATCTTTGCACAGACATTTATCGATATTTATTTGGCCGTAATATTCACACCCTGAGAAGATTCCCCCTTCCCATTTTCATTCCTGCAAGCTTTATAGAATAAAGCAAATCAACAGGGAAACACTGAGGCCTGACTGACACGTTAAGCAACTCTCAGGTAGTCAGATTATCTGACAATGCAGCCTGAACGACGTTGATAAGCCATGTTTTCAGGCATTGCTAAATAGAGGTGACTCCCCTGTTCATGTGGGACTGACCTGCTGGCAATCACACAGACCAGGCAATAGTGAATGTCAAGCAATTCTGGGTATCATGGAAGAAGCTCTTTTGGTGTCAGGGGTAAATTGCACTTCAAACTTGTATGTTTCACTGCAGCAAATCAGAATTGACTGATCTAACTCAGAGGTGGGCACAGGCTGACTGCTCACAGAACAAGCTGGCTGGTCTGGGCCAAGAGCCTCCCTGCTCCCAGTTCCATAGGCAGCATACTCAGCTGCCAGCTAACCTACAGAGTAGGAAAAGGGAACAGCTAAGCCTGGCTGGTGTATTGAGTTTCTCTCAGGTTGGCTCATAGTAAGCTAACGAACCATGATCTGTAGAACTTCATAAAGCTACACCCATCTATGAAGCTCTTCTCATCAGGGTGTAACTTATTACAGCTCTAGGACTGAATATTTCAGAAATAAAGTTCAGAATGATTTTAAAGTGAGACCTATTCCTCAGACCTGATGTGCTTTCTGCAGGTCTCAAGCAACAAAGCAACAAAACATAATTTTTCTTCTGCTGTCTCTGTTTTAACAGAGAAATACAGCAGTGCTGTAAGATATTTAGAACATGCACAATACAGCTTTTTTGCTTGAATTTCATCAACAAGTCAACATCTTAATATCCAACTGGGGGCAAGCAGGTAACAGAGAAAATATTCCAGGGGGACAATGCCAAGGGCACAGTGCTCAACCTTCTCTTGATAGTAACAGATAATATATATGAGAAAATATATATAATATATATATATGAGTGGTTACACAATACAGCTTGGAGCCTCAGGACAGATATTAGGAAAAACTTAAGTGGAACAAATTAGTCAAAGAAGCTGCATGACCTCCATCCTTTTCAGTTTCTTAAGACTTGATTAGAAAACAGAATAGCTGACCTGGTCTAGTATTGCCCATAGCTTTACATCATATTTGAGATGAGGCCTGTCTATGAATTGGTGTAATAGACTTCATTCCCGTCAATAAAAATACTGGCATTTCAAACAAACTGCCTTTAGTATGCAAAACACACACATTTATTCATTGCAGTCTGATGATTGTTATGGGTCCCTTCCAAACTGAGATATTTTATGATTCTTTCCCTACTTAGCTTCATTCCCAAGTTTCTATGGGAAGCTTTGCACTTCCAGAACAAGCATCTGCTGTACTTGTGACTTGTTTTCAGCCCAGCCAGGTAACTGCATAATTCTGCGTTCAGGCTCACTGAAGGCACCTTTTTCTCCTCTGTACACTTTCATCACAAACAGCTAAATTTACTGTAGGGAAGTTTTTATAACCAAATCCTTTCTTGTGCCACAACCATAAAACAGTATCTGCAGTGACATACTGGGTTCCCTGCTTAGAAATGTACCTCCAAAAAAAAAACCCTGTTTCAGGTTGAAGGACTCTTTATCTTTGGTATTGTGCTTCAGAAAAATATTCATGTAATTAAGATTTAAAGGCTACTATCTTCAGTCTGAGGAATTCTAATTAAGAGCAAAAGCATTTGGCAGAGGAACAGAGGTGTCAGTATCTATCTATAATCCTATTGTGTCCAAGAAAACAAACAACTTCCATCTCCAAATAGATCAGTGATGCCCTTTATTTTTCCCCTCTACCAATTACCAATTAAAGAATTGCATTTCGGATTTGCTGATATTCCACACAACAGCTGCTGGTAAATTTCTGGCTGACTGTACAGACCAGCTTCTTGGAAGGCCAATGTGCTGTACAAGCGTGGCAGAAATGGAACAGGCAGCCAGGATTAAATCACAGTTAAAGGGGGAGGGGAGAGAAATGCCTGCATTACAGCCTTGTGAGGAATTACTGGTCACATTAGTTCTCCAAATCTACCCCTGGCCTAATTAAGCTGCATTTTCACTGTAAAGCAGGCAAACTGCCAGTCATGGTGAAGTGAAACCAGCTTTCCAGTAACTGCCAGGAGGAGCTCAAAAGCATGTTCACATTTAAAACAGAAGCCTTCATGAATAAGGGGGCCTCAGGAGCTATGTTTGAACAGGGCTTGAACTAACATAAAAATACAGCTCTTAAGATAGCAACATATGAGGTGCTTTAAGGTTTTTTTAAGGTGTGGGGGGGGTTGTTGTTTGGTTTTTGTGATTTTGTTTGTTTCAGTTTTGGTTTGTCTTTATTTAATTTGCATCCTCAGAGCCTGACTTCATATTCATGTCAAGTATCACTATTTCCTTTCTAAGTCACTACAATCTGAACAGACCATCCTGTCTTTTTTTCCTGTTTCTTTGAGGACAGGCCAAGGGGTTTGAGTTTAGCAGAAGACATTTGCAGTCTGGAGCAAACACAAGCAATGTAGGGGCCTGATTCAGAGCAGTACAGCCAGACTCCTTAGATCAGTCTCTGGTGTGTGTACACTGGATCAACAATGAACCTGTGCTATGACATTTGGTCCAACAACAGAATATAGTTTCAGTTTTTTAGTCAGGATTTGCTAGCCAACTGCAAAGACCATATTAGTTCTTAAGGAATTAGAAGCTCAGGCCACATGCCAATAAACAAATCCAGTGGAAGCTGAAGCACGAGCAGTCACCCTCACTGCCATCCAAACACACATCTCAAAGCAGGGTTTCTAGCTAACAGGCATTCCACAGGAGGAGTACTGCAAGGTCTTCGAGGAATCAAAAAATAGCTCATCCTATACATTACCTTTCAGGCATAGTGCACAAGCTCTGGTAACTGTATAACTCCTCCTCCCCTCTCCTCACTTAAATGACAGAAATTTAAGTGCCACAGCAACCCACTGATGAGATTCAATAGCAACTCTTACAGGTCAGACTCAGGAACAATGGATGAATTGCTTGCTGTGTGAGTCCCTATGCAAGAGCAGAACAAATTTTAGGGGCTAGACATTGAGAAAACCTTGTTGATTTGCATCTTAAGCCAAGTATCAAACACACCCTTTTCCAAAAGGTCTCGTCCTTGCACTGTTAGTAACAATAACATGCAAAACTGCTAATAGAGAGACAGTAAACACAAAAAACCCCATAGTACAAAATATCCCACTTCTTAGAAGAAAAAAAAAAATTAAAAATAAAATCTGTTTACTGTTCCACTGTAGATATTTGTTTGCAGGCTAGGAGACATTCTGATCACCACTCCTAAAAAGAAATCAGCATTTTTCCTTTTCAAAGGATGTTTCAGCAACATTTCATTTTTGCAAGGCAATTTTTTTCAGCAATTGAGCAATAGGCCACAGTATGAGAAGCAGCAAAAGCATTTTATTTGCTGTATAATTAGTGTCATTAGAAATATGATTGGTAAAAAAAAACCAAGCGAGTCAACACAGAAAGGAAAGCTTAATAAAACCCAAAGACAACTGGAAAGGTGGTGGTGGTGTAAGAGACTTAGCAGAGAAAAATTTTTTTAAGTCTTCCAAGGTTCTAGACAGCAACAACTCTTTTTGGCCATCAGAGATGGTAACAAATCTTCCTACTACTTTGCATCAGAGTGTCCTCCTCCACCCTTGTTGGACTGCTAGCTTCAAATCACTTAAACGTATTGCGGAGTGTGAGAAGGGAACTAAACACAACATCAGGATCTCTTCGCATGAGGTAACGCTTTCATGCAACTGTTCTGCACATGCAAAGGCATAAAACTTACTGAGCAAACACCATCTTCTCAAAAATCACTTCAAGTAATAACAACACTTCACTTTGTTTAATTCCTGTATTTTCCAAAAGGTGGTAGAAGTACTGCATTTTTTAAACAATAACATGCTTCTCCTCCTTCAAACAGAAAATATCTTTAATCTTTGAAAGAGAATGATTTCTTTTCTCTGACACTGAAATGACGAGACAGTCTTAATTAATGAAAGTAACAATTGTGTTTCTGAAGCAACAAGTTGCCACAACAATTATTTGTAAACATTATACCCACAACAGTAAGTACATTAAAATCCCACACTTCCACCTTAAAATAAACCACGAAGATTTGACATGAAATACATAAAAAGTTTATTATGTATGTACCCCATCTTCTTATCTGGAGGAGAAAGTCTGAGGCAACAGTTTGGTGCAGTATAGAGAAGCAAAGCAATATACAGTAGCTGCACACAGCTTGATTGGTTTCAGACCACAACTAAATACTCTTACTATGACTGTTAGTACAGAAATGTTCTGTAATTAGAAAAAAATGAGAAGTATTACTCTCATGCTGTACAGTCTTATGTTTCTTGGTTAGAAAAGAACAATTGATTGAGTTTGAATCTTTTGCGCCTGAACCTTGCACACCAACTTTTTTGTCTGTTGCCTCTGGAATGTTCAGCACAAAGGTTAAGCTCCAGACATAATTTAAGTGCTTTTCATGTGCAAACTGTTACTCGCTAAAGCTTTCAAAGTACATTTAATTACAGATATGAACACCCTGTAAAGATATGAGGATATGACAGCAGACCCAGAGGCCAATACAGATTTTTTAAGAGAAATGCTATGTTCCACTGCAGTAGTTCTAGTCCCTGATTAGGTCCTTCCAAAGAGGGGGTTTATTTCAATTATAGGAGATAGACCACTCTTTAACAGAAGCATCATGGGATGTTGTTACCAGAGTATGTTCATCCAACCACGCCAAGCCGCTTACATGATGTAGTCTGTGAGCATCTGTATCAGTGCAAAGTAACAGAAAAGAATTAAGAAGGCTGGCTTGACAAGGTAACTTCAGCACATTCCAAATAAGATTTTTAGCTGCATTAAATACTATTACTGGATTTTAAAAGTAACTACAAAAATAACAGAAGAATTCCAGCTAGTGTGACTAGAGATTAACATAAAGGTTAAATTTGGGAACATTCAAAGCCTGCTTACCATTAGTCTAGAAAACAAGAACAGTGTTGGATTTCAACAACTACTATCAACTTTCAAAAGTAATATGTTGAAGAAAACATACCTGGTATCTTGACTCTGGTCTCTGGATCACTCACAGTCCAAATATATACCATCATGTCCATGCCTCCAGAAGCAAAGTGTTCATTGTCTGGTGACCATGCAATACAAACAACTTTTGCATGGTGTCCATAAAAGACATTATGCTCCTATTTGAAAATTAGGGAGACAAGGGTTATTCCAGTAGTTAAAGCTACTTCAGGAAATCACTAGTTTTCAATGTGCAGAACAAGCAAATGCAAGACTCCAATGTACATCTAAGGTGCAGATGGATGCACTAAGCAAACCAAATGGTGGCTTCATTTTATGCAATTTATTTAAATACGTAGTAGTCCAATAAAATACAACCCCCTTTTTTTTGTAAAAAAACACTAAGACATTTTTCTATGAAAGCTTGATCTGTTAAGTGCATATGCAATTTAGAAGCTTCTAAAATAATCCCACAGATGTTTCTCATGGCAAAATTCTTTTAATTTTTACTCAGAAAATGAAATGTTTTTCGTGGAATGCCATTTTGCGTTTTTACTTCAGTCCTGTTTAAAGTCAAAGTTTAAAGAGTTTACAGGCTGATATGCATTGATTGCTTGGGCTGAAAAGTGGAAATTGCCCCATTTTTTGGGTTTTGGTTAAAAGACCGTAGATTGGCAGATAAAGCAAGATTCCCTGTCCTAGCATAACCCTTTCGTTGCCCAGTCCTTACCATGGAACTGTGTGCCAGAGCCAGCAGAATTCTATTGCCAAGACTGCTTTATTTACCTCATTGAATTTTATTGTACTGCATGATTCTTATCAAACTGAGCCTGCATTCTTGACCATTTTACAAAAATGCACACAAATCTTCTAACAGAGATGACATGTTTTTTGTTATTCCCTTTAAAAAAAAAACCCCAAACTAACAGACTAGTAGTTCAGCAGACCCAAGGGAACTTTTTGTACTTAACTACTGCTAGCCTGTGGAAACCCAGCTCCTTCCCTTTTTTAACTATGCATTTGTAATTAGGTGGGTTTCAGTGTTTTCCCAGCAGCCTACCCATGCTGCACATTTCCTCAACTTTTTTTACAATCTGGAGGGTTCATATAGGCTGCTGTAAACACCAGTGCTAGCCCAAAATTGCAGGTAAACAGACAGTCAAAGAAACATCAAATTTACATCAATGATTTACAGTCAAGCCTCAGCAGCTACAATGTGCTTCACTAAAACAGATTTAGACATGAGCTGTCAGTCAATCTGGTTTTAAACAAAGACAACTGCCACTACAGCAATTCTTACCGCATAGCCATCAGCAACGCTAAAGACAGTGACAACTTTGTTTGCATCACACACTGCAAGAAAGGCACCATCGTGAGAATATGCCAGGTCAGTAACAGGACCTTTAGCTTCCAAAGTCTTATCATCACTTTTCAAAGAGGTTCCTTGGATTGAATACAAATGGACATTCCCATCCTGCAAATTAACAGCAAAGAAGGCAAAAAGGTATAAAAATCATTTTACAATAGAAAGAGGAGTTTCTGCACTAATTCTGTCTGGTAGTGGTTATGTTAAGAAAATATTTAGATAGCCTGTCATTTATGACAGCTACAATCCACCAAGTGTGGAAATACCCATTTTCTAGAATTTGGAAACTTCACGTTGGGTAAAAACAATTTGGCAATTTCAAAACAGCAAATACAGGAAAGAAGATTCAATTAAAAAAGTGAAATAGACTTTAGGTCACAATTATGGCAGAACCTGGGGAATGAAAGCCCAGGAACACCAAATAAACACAGCTTACTTTAACAGTACTGATGTTACAAATTGTCACCTATCATTTCTCAACACAACACACCTACTATTATTAAATGCTTCTTAGTAGTAGTTTTAGGAAGTGCAACCTTACCGCTCCTCCCACTGCTGCTGTACTTCCTGTGGGGTGAATGGCTACAGCTTCTGGCTCATAGCCAAGGTCATCAATTGCAAAACATTTTTTCTTGTCTTTCATCAAGACAATCTGTAAGTAGAAAACCAGAAACTAAGACCCTTCTTTAAAGTACCTAATATAAAACTATTACTAAGCCACATTGCTTAGTCAAATACAAACACCCTCTGGTTGCTCAGAAGTTTATTGTATTCTCATCTTAAAGAAACAGTTTCATTCTTAAAAAAAAAAAAATTGAAGAAATGCCTACATGTGGTAACTAATCTGCTTTACTGGAGTACTCGTGTTCTAAATTGCATAGTCAGGGCATTCTCCATTGCCTTCAGCTTTACTTCACTTAGTTTGAACAAGAAATAAACATGGACAAACCAGTATTTTTAGCAATGCTTACTCACTTCCTGTTTCATTGTTAAAGGGAGGGGGGCAGGACCAAATTAGTAGAAAGTTAATGTTGCAGTTTAACACTGCAAAGGCTATTTCCTATCCAGTTCTATGCTATGGTTTACTGGGATTAACTCACATGAAAACAGGTTTGCACAACATTATTAAATGTCCCAAACACAAAACCAGCATCCATGCAGAAAGCATAAAACATCAGAAGTTAATAATGTTATGGTACAAGAGAGCTTTGGTGTCTGGGGTTTTCTGTGATCTGCATCCTAGTGGCAAGCAAGCTAGAGCTGCTTATGCTGTACAACAGCACTAGTAAATTGGTTAGTTGGATCAATTGCAAAAAAAAAAAAAAATAAAATGCAGGAGAAAAACATCCTTTTAATAAAATTGTGTCACTGCACAGATCTGGCAAGAATGATTCTGAGGTTTAACCTTTCAGCACAAAGGCGTATTGATAACAAACACAGAGGCATCCACACAAGGGATTTTCTGAAATTTAAATCTATACATAAATGTTGAAATTGGTACAGGATGCAAAAAGATAGGGATTTCAAGTATCCTGATGAATTATATACCCTATAGGTCTTATTAAGAAATTCTGCAGATGTGCAAGGTAAGCCCACACTAAATAACTAGATGTTACCATATGTGGCATTATTAACACAGCAAGAGTTGATAATCCACATGGTAATACTTACTTGTCCAATGCATAAAACTACAGTATAACCACCAGGACCCACAGCTAAACATTTTGGCTGAACATCCATCTTCACAGCATCCTGGCCACTGGAAGAGGGTGTGCCAAGGTGGAGAAGCAGGAAGGACAAAGCAGAAAAATTATTCCATGTCTACCATTATTTCAAATTGCCCGTTCAAATAATCACCCACTAATCATCAAGTAAATTAAGTTATGCATGTTCTTATCTGCTAATCTGCAAAGTTTCCTATTGTCCTGTGTTTAAAACTTTACTATCTTCATCAGGTAATACATCTTTGAAATGAAAGTCAATATTACTTTACTACAGTTTAATTTTTAAACTTACTAGATTATCTTAACAGGATCCTTTATATTCTGGTTTCCATGAAGAAATAGCTGTGTCCCACTTCTCCTAACCACATTTATCTCCACTGTCCCTGGCTATTTATGAGTCACAAAGCAGACACCCCTCCTACAGCCCCCTATGTCACCCAATACAAGATAGGTCTCCATCTAACCCATGGAAGGGATAAAACAAATTGAAAAGCCTGGGATGCATTTCTCGTCAGAAAAAAGCACAAGCTTGGAACAGTAGTCATTTCTACAGTTTCCATGGTAACATAAAACCTAAATAAACTCCAGCATTTATATTTGCCATATAAAATCAACAGCAATCTTGCTGTAAAACAATTATACTGCAATAAAAGGCAACATTTTAACTAACCTGTAATCTCTCTTGCTAAGGTTGGTATAGCGCACAGTGTCATCCATACTGCAGGTGACCAGCTGGTCCATTTCATCCACTGCCATTCTAGAAACCTGGTTTGTGTGGCCTTTCCCAGAAAAGCCATCATTCTCTCCAGTTTCAGAATCCCAATAATGTGCATAATAGAATTAAGGAACATTTGAAGATACTGGTGCAGTCAGATTACACACCACATAAACTTAAATAATTGAGAGAACAGGTAAGGTTAGAAGGGACCTCTTGAGATTTCATCCAACCTGCTGCTCAAATTGGTGTCAGCTACAGTAGGCTGCAGGGCTCTGTAAGGTTTTGAGAATCTCTAGGGATGGAGACTCTACAAGCTCCATGGGCAACCTCATAATACTATTAAGTGAAACGCTGATGGTCTGTAGTGAGCTAAATGAACTACCACAAACAGTAGCAAATACTGGAATAATTAGCATTAGGTGTGAGACTAGAACAAACTTTAAGGATTTTAGTTAGAAGCCCTTGTGACACTTGCTTTCCTTCATGTTATATGGTAGCATCAGTGAACTACTCACACTGTATTATCCTTCTGAAAAGGGACAAGACCTATATTTGTAATAGTTTATACCAACATGACACCATTTTAAAGGCAGGATAAAGGACTGCAGTTGTTACTATAAGCTTCAGAATGCTGGAAATGTAACTCTCTGCATATTCTGTCATAAATGGCAAATATGTATTATTGTTTCTTGATGTTACAAGAGGCAAATTTATATATTTACTTGCTCCTCCATATTATCAAGCTACCTATCATGAAGAAGCAACAACTGAAAATGAAGAGCTGGCTTATATTTAGCAGTAGAGTGTGAATGCAGCTTGTAAAACAGGTATTAGAGGAAAGTAAAATAAACTTTAGACAAAATATTCACTTGTGTCCAATAAGCTTGTCTTTGGTAAAGCTTTTTTTTTTCCACACCTCTCCTAATGAACTCTCAAGACTATAAGACAAGTATCACTATTATTCAAAGGATATTAATGTGACCATCATTACTTCCAGAGTAAATATAGGACTTCCCACCATTTTTGTGCACCGTAAGACACTGAATTGATTTACTGTGACCCTGTGAATGGGACATAAATAATTATTGATGAGCAATTTTAAACACATACATACAGCTATTTGAGAAGAATGATAGGTTATTCAGAAAATAACATGCTATTCACAAGCATTAAAAGTCACCCAGTATAAAACCAGTGCAGTCATTTAACTGTTATAGCACTGCTATCACTATGTCCTTGATAAGAAACAATAAGCACCATGGATGTCCTTATTAGCCTGATGAGCCAAAATAATTTTGTAGCCTTTCATCACTGATTTTCAGGCACTTTATGATTCAGGGAAGAGGACTAAATATGGTCATGTACCCACACCAACTCCCAGAATTACAGCAGTGATGGTAAAAATCTGGGACATTGTTTCTAGTTCATGTAAAAATGTAAGTTCCCGTGAGAGAGTCTTGTGTCAGTGAACTCTTTAAATCCTAAAATTAAAGTTCGATTGCACGGTAACCCTAGTCACCTTGTCCACAATACACTAGTTCTGGGAGAATGAGACATCACTGGTAGTTTTCTATCTATGCTGTATTTCTTTTCCCATCTCAAGAATGCTTAAAAGCTGCCACAAAAGATAAGTTGATAACATTAATTAGAATGAAATAATCAGTCTGGGTATTTGCACAAAGCACAGTCTCACATATAAATAGTAACTTCTTCATTCATATGACTTCAAGGAACAGTCACACATAGTTCATTTGGCAATGCTAATTTAACAAAGCTATTTTTCAATTGCTACTATTCCATCTTGACAACTTTCAATCACTGAGTCATTTTATTGCAGAAACTCACGCAGGAAGAGAACTTTAACCTACCTTTATGACACGTAAAGGCTTATTTGGATTGTTCTTGTCCAAATAATTGATATAGCCAGACAGGGAGATAGTCAGTAAATGGTCTTTCTGCCACAAGCAACCCAGCTGCTGATCCAACACGTTTGATCCCATGTTAAAAGTATTTACAATAGAATTAGCACCAACATCCCAGATTTTAGCAGTTTTATCTCCAGAAGCAGAAAGCAACTGATTACTGTCAGGGCTCCAACTAATCTGTAAAAACAAATGCCACCAGAAGACAGTAAATGCATTTATTAATCCAAGACTTTGCAGTTCATTAACTGGGTAATGAAACACTGCGGATCATTCGCACAAATGAAGCGATACTCACAGCATAAATACCTCCATCATGTGCTTTGCCTCCACCAAGAGCACACACTTTCTCTCCAGTCTTCCCATCATAGACAAAAATCTTAAAAGAGCACATAGACATACAACTTAAAGGGAAAAGGAGTAAGAAAAAACCCCAAGATAGTATCTAATACTTTCATACACTAGACCCCTTTTTTAAGGGGAGGCACAAGCTATTCTGCATTGAATAATTAAGACTAGACGATTGAGATGAAAATCGTACATAATCACAGCAAGTCCCCTGTACTTTGGATCCAGACATTTGAAATTCTGGAAGATGTTACAGTTTTGACTCCTGCTGTGATGGCAGCTGCTTAGCACTGCTGTCATGGGAGCCTGCCCTCTGAGAAGGGCAAGCTACCCATGGTAAAAGAGTCATTGTCAACCTGCCATTATCAGTAGGGAGTACACATGGAGCTGGGTTGCTATCTGTGAATTCACTATTTCAGCTGGACTTCTCAGGATCATAACATACACATTCCAAAAGCCCAACATGTTCCTGCAAAAACAACATGTAGGAGAATGCTAGGGAGATGGAATGGGGAAAAAAACCTGAGTAAGAACAGTCTGGTTATTACTACTCATCATATATTAGATTTACAGGAGGATAGTTAAAAGGTTAAACTTGTGGCATAAAGAAGAAACAACATGGATTTTACAGTACTAATCCTATTCCCAAAATGCACAAGAAAATCTTCTCATGCTAAAATCAATATAAAAATAGTTCCTTAGTTTTTACCTGCCCATCTGCACTAGCTGTAGCAAATCTGTTCCCATCAGGAGAAAACCTCACACAGTTCACAAACCGTGTATGGTCCTGTAGAAAAAAAGTAAGAATCAGCAAACAAAAAAGAACAGACCATTTTACATACAAGACAATCTAGTAACAATGAAGTTCTCTTACATGTGAACCATAAATTACATCTGTAGGAGATGCTTGCTGTAGAGAATTGCTATGAGGCAAGTTAAACCTTTATCTGAAAATCATGAGGACCAAGAACAGGCCAGAGAAGACACTGTGACATCATTACTGATGTAGTTAAAACAACTCAGTGCATACCAGGAGAATGATTACTGAGTTTCAGGGACAAGTCATAAAAAAGTCAGATGCAGCCTACATGCAAACCCAAGATTCTTTCCCAGTGTTCACTGACTTCTTCAGCAGCATTCTCCAGATTTCAACTCTTGCTTCACTGCACAGTGAGTTTTATACATACAAGAGTATTTTATCCTTCTTATTATTAAAAAAAAAAAAAAACAAAAAAAAAAAAAACAAGGCGCACAGGCACGAGGAATATGTTACTATTTACTATATTAGTGAAATTCCATTTCTGGGAGACTACATTAGTGGTAGTTCTGTGAAGTAATGAGGCAAGACTGATGTATGCTCCCCAAATAGATAATTTACAAGTAGGAGAATATTCAAACCATGCAAGCTAGAAAACACACATTAAATAGGAAAGCATGACAATGAGGCCAAAGATCCCAAGCAGAGAGATTTGGAAGACTATTTTTAGTATTATGGAAGGCAGGTTCTAACCTACTTTCTTCAACTATACTTTTTTTTCCCCCTGATGATACTGCAGGCTCTTATCTGAACCATATAACAACACCCCATGCCAGAATCCCATATATCAATCCAAATATCACTTTAAAAGGAAGACTGCATCATGTACCAATCTAAAGCAGGACTGGTAAGCAATTTGAACATCAGAGTTCCAAAAGAACCAGCTTAGCAAAATGCAAGTATCAGCTAAAGTTCAGAAATATATTAGGCAACTACATCATTTCACTGGATCGCAAAGCTCAAAACAATTCCTTTTCTAGAACTGGAATGGAATGCTTGTTAAAGTCATCATATGAAGACTACTCAAGGCTCTGTGTAAGAAAATAAAAGTCTTACTACAGTGTTTTTAAAACTAAAATACAAATTAAACATTTTGAATATACTACTGCAATAACGTCAAGTATCTTTGCTAAAGTTTCTTTGAGGCAAGAGATCTCCTGCCATCAAACAGCTGCAGAAGCTTGTGGCTTTTTATTTTCTTTGGCCTTAAGCAATAATGAATACCTTCACTGTGGCAGTTTCAGCCTCTGATTCATTCAAGAGATTGTAACAAGTAGAATAAGAAACAAAGCTAAAAGGAACATAGAAACAGAAAACTGACCACACAAGTTACTACCCAATCCATGAAGTAGAAATAAAGTTATGCTTTCAAACATCTACACTCTCTCTTTCTAAGTGGCCCTGGGATTTCAGATTTGAGCACTCTTAATCAGATTGGAAAATTCCATTAAAATCACGTTTCTTGAATCATGCACCTTGGAAAGCTTTAAGAAATTCTATACACAATCTGAACTGGGAAACAGAGCTCCGAAAGCATCAACAGAGCCAATAAAACAGCCAACTTCATCACTTCCATAGCTAAGTGACAATGAAAAAAGAACATTGGAGAAAGTGCTTCAGGTTCTCTTTTTAACCAATCATTTATTTTGTTTTTCTTGGCCTGAGATGAACATTTGGTTATACACAACTCAAAGAAAGCCACATGACCCCAGCCATGCTTCAAAGGGGGGAACTGAGAACTTCTGTTATTACAGCTAGTTGTGACAAGAATTAAAAGCTTGTTGGAAACTGCAAAGTTCAACAGAGCCACATCTAAACTTAAACTCACGCTTAGTGTAAACTTGAACTTGAATGGCGGTCCCTCAAAGAAAGCAGCACAGTTGTCATCGCTGCCAGTTGCCAGACGATACGGTCTCGTTTGTTTAATGTCCACGCTATTGATCACTTTATTGTGCCCAGTAATCTCACCAACAGAAGAGCCACTATCCCACAGGAACACTGCTCCAAATCTAGTTAGAAAAGCACACAATAGCTATAAATCATAAAAGTTACACGAACATTAACTCCTTGAACATCTGCAAACTGTAGATTTGAGTGCACTCAAAGAAAAGAAATTAGGTCATCTCATTAATCTCATGCAAGCACATCATAGTTCCCTGAGGCTATTTGAGATCTTGCTGGTGAGAAACTCTAATCTTCAATAGATTAGAATGCTGAAGAGGACAAACAATCAGATTTTGCATACAAAGCTTCCAAAATTCGGAGATCCAATGTATATTCCTCACTAAGACTGTTGGTTTAAAAAGAAATTACTCCATCTGCCTCGCCACAGACTGCAGAAAGCTAGGATAATGACTAGGGATCACAGTTATCTGACTATTAAGCCTAGATTGGGTACCATCACCTTAACAAATATTATTACTTTTTTAAGGTTTAAGGAACAAGAGTTTTAAAAGCATTTTTGACACTTCTTACTCTAAATCACCTTCAAAAAAACCCCAGTATAATCAATACTGAGGCACTTAACTGCCAGAGCATTGCTATTTGAAAGGCCTTCTTTAGAATCCCTCCAACAATATTCTAGACTGAAAGTGCATCCCTCTGACAGGAAGCTGGCCAAGTATTTGAAGATGGCGAGCAAACTCACATTGTATCTGCCCAGGAGCAGATGGGGCAGAGGGAGCAATGAGGACAGACAATCTCTTTCAAGGACACAGTACATAACAGGGATTAAAAAAATGGTGCAAGTGCCCACGGGAACAGCACCACACAATGCTTTTCAGTCCTTTAGGCATAAGGCTACCTGGTCTGGACTCTGCCTTTAAAGTTCTGACAGTCTTTGAACATGAAATGAAGGACAAACCTAAATGAATATCTCATTTAGTCAGATAAAGGACAACTGTTTGTTTTCCTTTCACTGAACTACCATAATAAGGCCTAAAAATATAGATATGTTGCCAAAGGAGAAAATTCAGATACACTTTTTTCCTAAACTCTTATTCAATCAACCAAATAAGACCATGAGTCTAATAAGTGATGGAAGGGGGGGAGGGGGAAATCTTGTTTTCCCCTTTCTAACCTATCAGAATTTGACAAAAAATCTAAGAAGCAAGTCCCATACAATGTTTCAACTAAACAATTGTAACAGAACTGCATTTTCTAACTAATTTACAGCTGTCAAACACTGCATAGGAAATTTTGCTGCAGAACAGCACAACTTGAAGTCAAGACAGGGAAAAAGCAATGACTTCATTCCACTGAAGAATTATAAGCTTTCTGCAAGGAACTTGTTTTGTTAGAACGTAGAGGTTTACAGTAAATGTATGTATGTAGAAACACACAAAAACACAATAATTACTCACTTTTCCCTTCCTTCTCCAACCACAGCAATTCTCTTGCTGTCTTCAGTCCATGTGAGGTCCTTTATTTTTCCTGCAAACGGCTGATACTCATACTTCAGTAGGTGTTCCTTCTGTGTAGTATCCCAGATTCTCAGCTTTCCAGAGACATCTGACAGAATAAAACAGAATATAACTATTGTTCCAGCATGACTCAGTCACATGATTCATCAATCTGCTGGAGTACAGATTTTCAGCTACACTGAAGACTTGTACTAGGGACCTACTACCTTACCCTATTACAACTACTACAAATCCCTTTATTTAGGGATTTACTGAGGACTATATCCATTTCAATAAATTAGGCTTTTAACCAGCTATTATGACTCACGACATGCAGCACCAAATACAACAGAGAAAACATTTGCAGACATGTCAAAAAACTGCACAGTAGAAGAGTAGGAACTTTAATGTTATCAGCTGGTATGTATTAAGTATCTGTTACACAAAGAACAAGTCAGCCCAGCCCCTCTGCCCAGCAGCTGCAAGACACCTCACTGACCCTTCACTGGGAAGTAAGCCACCCTACACCTACAAGAAGGGAGCAGTCCAGTGAACAGTGCTTGATGCACTACAATTTGTATCTTTGTACCTGTTTTGCAAACAAATACCAGGCTTATGTAGTTGTTCAAAGAAATTTCTGTCCACAGAACTCAATTCATGCACATCAGTGTACTTTTTCTATACAGAAGCATGTACACATTTAATGGTGTGGATGCCTGCACTATCTGGAATACTAGACAGGAATGCAACAGAATATTCAGGAACAGAAATGTCAAAAGCAGCAGACATGGCACAAGCAGTTAACAATTTAAGACTTAAGATAATGAAAGCTCCCTGGCTCACTGTTTCCACTGAGTATTGTAAAACCCAAGAGCTATTCAGAGCAATTACTGTGCTGCAGGATTGTAACCAGAGGAATTGTTCTATACACAGACAAATTTACACTCTCTAACGAAACCCACACAGCAAAGTCTGTGTGTATTGTACCCTTCAAAAAAGCCACTGTTTTAGAATGAACCACGTGCTAAAATATGCATCTTTCACCTCAGCAGAATGCTTAAATCCTGCTCACCATTTACTGGTGCATCTTTACAATTCAATTTAAACATACAGCCACCCTGCATCTTTGGGACCTGGTCACAGACTGATCATCTTCACTTCTGCTAAAATGACAGATACAGAATTTTATGGAGACAGCTTGTTATTGAAGCCAAATTTTAATGCGGACTATACAATCTAATTGTTTTCTCCATCTATTAATAGATAAGACACAAGAGTTTTAACTTTGCAGTATCTCCCATTACTACATCTGCTATGACTGCAATAAGAGAAATTACCATAAAAGCCAAAAGCATATTGCCAAAGGTCTGTCTCATGAAGCACATGAAGTATTAATGCAGGCTGCATGGCTAATGCAGATTTATAGACAGAGAAATGAATCTTACATGTTATACTTAGAAACAGCTTAAACAGCCTGGTCATCTATCTTCAGACCCCATGCTCAGCAGTATCACAAAACTATTTATAAATGACATACAGAAGACACTTTTTAAGGGAAATATTGCAACCTTAACTCTTTCACTTGGGTATGACAAAAATTCTGGTAAAAATCAACCAAATACTTCTCCAGCACAGTATCTATTACTGTTCTTTTACAAAGGACTGGAAATCTAAAAGACTACAAGAAAAAAAAATTAGATAGTTATTCTGAGTAGCAAGTGCTGCACAAACCTAGAGCACCAAGTTTGTAGAATGCAAACTGGATTTTAAGAGGGCATTCAGTTTAACACATGGTCCACACACAAGACTGAGCCAAGAAAATCCTGGCTGTGGTTTCTTTCAGACAAGAATGTGAGAAAAAAGAAAAAAAAAAAACAAAAAAAAACAAAAAAACCCCCATCTCTGCTGTTGGTGCTCTTAAAGGTTCCCCAGTACTCCAAAAACACTTATTCTAATATAGCTTTCTGATCTGAAGGAAACCAAGAAGAATAGGACATCTTACATTTTAAAAAATACAGTTCCATTGAAATTGCTGAAACAGAAACTCCCATCCTACTAAGAACTTTGCAGGAATCTGTGCTCCCTTTCTAAGGGGCTCATATTCAGAAAGATTTATTTTCAGACATATTACTTAGAAAATATATCTGTATTTTTTACACATTACTTGCTTCTTAATTGAAGCAAGCAAGCATTTTTTAAAAAACTATGTATTAGCTGCAAATCTTTGAAAGAAATACAAGTCACAGTATTGTATTTATCATTATTCTTCACTGTATTCCAATCCTCCTGGAAAAAATGAATTATTTTATGCAAGCCTCTAACAAAAAGGGTTTGTTCAGTTCTTTGGTAGTCAAAAACTGCTACAATACTGAAATTCACACTGTAAAAATTCACGTTACACATCCTCAGATTATTGATTCATATGCATTATACAGATTCAGCCTCTTTCCCTGCTAACTTGCCAAGGAAAGCTTACTTAGCTCAGGTTAAAAAGTAAAAGTCATAAATGTTGCCATGTTTGGTCAGGAAGAAGGGAGAAGGGAAAAGAAAGGAGCACACACTGTTTTAGAATCCCACCCCGGCCCATAAAGTATCAAAGTTTATTAACTTCCCAAACAATCATCCTGTATTTCAGAAGTAACTTTTCATTCTGCTGCATTCACACGTATCTTCATCAGTATTTAGGGTTCATTGCCAGGTTCTCTTTTTACTGAAATAACACATTTTAAAAGACCAAGAAAGTCACTAAGCTCACTGCCTGAGAAAGAGGTTAGAGAAACAAGGACAGAAATCATTCCTCCTTCAGAGGAATACATAACTCTCCCAAAGCACATCCCATTGACTGCATACTCCTTACACACACATGAAGTGTTACTGTTTTGTCAGTAACTTTAACATCTCATGCACATGCACATGGATACTTTACCTCCAGATGCTATGTAGAATCCACTGGGAGCATACTTGGCAACTACAACCTGGTGGGCATGCTCAGTGTAGATGTCAGCAATTGCAGGATTCTATTTTTAAGGGAAAAAAATTACAAAGTTGTACTTCTTCCTTTTCAAAGGAATAAAAACAGAAATTCAACAATAAAATTAATAATTTCTCCCAGCACTCCCTTCTCTCAAACCCTGCCTTCCAAATTAAATTAAGCAATTTTCTACAAGTGAGAAGTGCAGCAGATATTGCAGAACACTGCTGGTACCACTGAAGTAACACACTACTTTCTAACAAGACACAAAAAAAGGATTCCTTTTTAAGGACCCTTTCTTCTCAAATATTTGCTGAACAGTAGAAAAATGCTCTCCAAAATAACAGGACAAACATCAGGCTCTCTTTTTTTAGGGATAGCCCAAGGATAAAGCAGTTACCCAAGCAGAATACTAAATATGAACTGTGCTTTGCAGAACACATCTAAAATTCTCCTGCAGTCAAGTATGGAACTTAAGCCTGCAGTCAACCGTAACACATGGCTGTTAATCATCACCATGTACCCCAAATCACTCAATAACCAATGAGATGTGCTAGGCTTGCTCTTTCTTGATAATTGCAATCTGCTTAAAAAGCCAGCAGACCTGGCATCAAGAGTTATACAGGAATTCTGAAAGAAATTCACTGCCATTCCATCATAATTTTATCTCTTCAGTCTAAACTATGTTTTCAGATATTTCAGGTTGGAAATAAAATGAACTCCGTGTCTCAGCAAATCAGTAGTGTTACACAATACAGGCACCACACAAATCAAAAAAGGATGACACCAAGGCAAAAAGGGGCTTTCAAATGAATTGTATAAAAGTCATTCTGCACCCCTCTCAATTACAGCTACAACAGTAATACACTACTCTTATAAATGTTTTTCTACCATTTAATAGGCTTGTTCCAGCTCCAGAAACTTGACTCATATGATCAAAACAAAATTCCATGTTAATTGCTATAATTAATACAGATTTATTCAATCCAACCAGAGAACCACCATGGTATGACTCAGCCATCCAATCAGGAAAAACTAAAACACCCGCTCTGTGTTAGAAAGCGGTCTCCTGCTCACAAGAGTTCTTGCTGCTGCAGTACTATTACATCTCAGGAGACAGAATACAGCTTGCTCATGCAAAAAGTAGCTTTTTTCATTCCTGCTTTTATGCATTGCTTGAGTGCATTATAGCTCTACTTAAGTCATAACCATCTGCACTTACAGCATGCACATCCCTCTTCATTTTGCGTCTAACTGGATTTCATCTGAGCAAGACAAGATAATGTTCTCCCTATTCTACATCTGCATCACCTACATGGTTCAGGGAGCTCAAATCCCCCTGCAAGTTGTTATTAATGGCATGGTAGGTGCTGTTTTACAGCAAGAATTTCCAAGAGTCCAGAAAACTAAGCTGGGAGACTAACTTAAAGGGTTAAATGAAAGATAAAGACCCAAATTTAAGAAAACCAGGTAATAAGCTAGGGCTGTCAAACTGTACATTGATTCAATACTATTATTTCTGCTTGTAAAGTCATTTTTCTAACTTGCAAGTTTTTTGTATAAAGCTCAACCCCCAAAAAACCACTTCTAAAAAGATATTTAAGGAGAAAATTATAGTGTTAGCTGGGACAAATGTAGTACCTAGATTAAACCAGCAGCGAGCTTATGTGGCTTATTTCAAACACTGAAACCAGAGCTACATATGAAAGTGAGCAGTTTCAGTTCCAAGCTTAAAGTAGTCTTAGACCCATGAAGATAAAATATTAATGAAGTATGAAACCTTAAAAATATCACTAGTCTTTCTCACAGAGCTTTTCTAGCACTGCTGCAGAACTACTTCTTGTTAAAGGAAGTGTCCAGATCATGCTCAAAGATCAAGCATTAACCCTGAATGCTATATTCATCTGATTAGCTAATGCTAGATAGCTTTAGACTTAAGGAGAAAGGTGATCACCACATTTTGATGACCTGGTTTTTTGTTGTTTTTTTTTCTTTTTTTTAGAGCACGACCACTCCATTGGAGAACTGCTCATGGAGGGATTACACACAGACCCCCCTCCCTCCATTACATTCTGTTGTTGCAAAATACTAGAGAGGCTTCTATATCATGCAAAGAAGGCACTGCTCTTAAGAGTGGACACACTTGCAAGTCAGGTTACAAACTGCAACACTCTCCAGCACAAAAGCCATAGCACAGCCTTTGGTCAGTTTTTGTGTTACTGCTACAATATATTCTGTAGTCACCTGTCAATTATTAACAGTAGCAAACTCCCCTAGTCAGTTGGTTAAGTCTGCATATCAGCATGAATAACATCGTAAAACTGAAGGATTCGTGACTTCATTCTCACCTTCCCTTGAGATTTAAACAGTTTGAATTTGAATTCCCACAATCCCACCTTGCCTGTTCTCAGGTCACCATGTGCCCTACGCCCCCCAGCTCATGCTGGGGCTCACATTTAGACTAGGCTAATCTTCAGTGAGCTGATTCAGGTAAAGCAAATTGCTTTCTTCCAATTTAACCTCCAAAATGGGGTCAGAAGAGCATTAATGACAGTGCAAGGGAGAAGGTCAGCATTTGTGACTTGGTCAGAAACTGTAACGTAAGCAGAGTGGCTTTTCCCCCTTCTCTCATCACACTGTGTGCCATTACAGGGTTTAACTGGGGCTTCTGGTTTCAGAAACTTGAACTTTTCTTGATACCAAGAGCAAAACACTGTTACAAAGACATTATACCCACGCACTGAAACCAGAGTGCGAGCTTACTTTTGGTTTTAAGCGGATAGCAATCAAGAAATCTGCAAGGAATTAAGTTATTAGTAGCATTTATCTATTATGGCATGACAATGAAGAAACGTCTGAACATAGTGGGGGCAGTGAGATAAAACAGGCAAACAGCTCAGTTTACAAAGGTGATTTACAGAAGCAGCCATAAACAAATCCATTGTTGTGGAGACCTAAAAATTCCAGAGAGGTATGTCCTGCCCCTCCCCCTGCAGCCCTTCTTGCTGCGGGCCAAATCTGCAGCAGGAAAGTAAATCCAGGGGAGAATTTGATTTCTCGAGAACAAGAAATCACTTCGAAGAAATTTACTTTAAAAAAACAGTAGCAAGACAAGGGCCTAAACATGCAACATTTCCTCCATACTTTTCAAAGGGATGCCATCTTTGAAATAAAATCATTCAAGTAACTGTTAACATTTCTTCAGTTAGCACCAGAGGAAAAAACCGCAAACCTCCACACTACTGAAAACATTAACTGGGGCGTTCTAATATTTAATCGATGAGAAAAATTGCCTGTGAGCAGGGCTGAGAACTTGCACCCAGCTTGTGATGGGAGTCCAGCAACTCATAACTGTCTTGATTCCTGGAGTTGGGGCTGGGTGGGCCGAAAGAAGCTGAAGAATAACGCGTTTAAAGATACAGGTTTGCAAGTATTTACATGCTTCCCTGACAGGCTAAGGGTCGAAAACAGCAAGGAAGGAAGAGTTCATTTATTAGGCAAACACACCACTCAACTTCATAATTGTGATACTAAGAAGATAAACAGGGCCAACCAGAATATACCAGTCTCTCATCTTTTAAGCCCTGTGCGAAGGGGGAAAGAATTGCACATTTTACCGAGATTTTCTACATATTTTTACAGTCACTGTCTATGGTTTTAAGCCTGACTCATGCACTCTACTTATTCCCCTGCTGCTGATCACGGATCTGTGACCTCGATTGAAATCACCAAGACTGAATGAAGCACAGGCTGTTAAGGGAGGGGCAGGGAGACAAAATGAAACTTAGCGAAACATCTACACTAGAAAACAAAATAAATCAAGATACATTACATCAATGTTTCTGATGACGACACATTTTCCATTGGTATAAAGAAAATTGTTGCCCTTAGGATCACCTCCAATAATTTTGGAAACGCCTCGTTCAACCTGTGGAAGGCTGGCGAACACTTTTTCTGTGAAAAATAAAAGGAGAAAGGCCATAAAAGGAAAATAAATAATAGTAATAAAAATAAATAATTTTTAAAAATCAAAATGAAAGGAAGGCGCTTAATGCCTGCCCGCTACCGGCACACGCCCTGCCCGGCCGGCTGCCGCCGTCACTTGTTGCTGTCAGCGGGCAGCGCGGCACCGCCGGCTCCGCGCCATCCCGCGGGGCCGCACGAGGGTCGGCAGCCCGCGGGGCCCCCCGTCCCCGTCCCCGTCCCCGCCCGGCACCACGCCGCCCCGGCGCCCCCGCCAGCTTACTGATCTCGTACGGCATCTTCGCCCACTTGTTACGGCGGCGGCAGGCAGGGGCAGGGAAGGGCGGCCGGCGCGGCCGGGCCGGGCTGTG
>VZUI01015293.1:0-117326 GCA_013401135.1 Cettia cetti | reverse complement strand
GGATCCAGAGCCTGCTGCAAGAGACTGTGTCAGACTTGTCCCTGCCAGGGGAGCGACCTGGGCCTGCCCAGCCGGCCCAAGGGTGCATCAACCCTCGGAACTCCGTGTGTGCGGGGGGCCCTGGGCACCAAGAACATCTGATGGAGAGCATGCACAATATGCTGTTGGCATCCATAGAGTGATGAAGTTTTTTTTCTCCTTTTATCTCTGTCACTCTCTCCCTCTCTCCTGCAACCAGTTCTCTCTTTCTTTCTCCCACTATAATTTCCTGTTACATAAAAGTCTTTCTATTAACTTGGTGTTAGGTCTTGTTTGTGCTTTAATTTCGGCAAAGTCCTTGCTATAACAGTTTTAATAACCAAATCATACCCATGTCTTTTTTTCTCTTTTGCCTCGGAAGGTTTTTCTCTACCCTCTATGGCATTGGCTCAGTTATTTGTGAGTTCTCTCCTCCCATTAGTACTCAGTGTGGTTCTAGTGTTCAATCTTAATAAAAGCCTCTGCAAGCTTTTTGCTGCACTAGTACTAATCACTTTTGCCATTCTATTCTCAACCTTTTTATTAACAAAGGCTGGGCTGACATTACCAATTCTGCAGAACAGGAGATCAGTAGATCAAAGTAGATCAAAGCAGACGGTGCTGAGCATTCTCTTTTGACAACCCTGCTTTGGAAGTTTCAGAGTTAAGATTTTAGACTATGTGTCTTCTGCACCAAACTTCCCAAACATGCAGTTCAAGTCTGTCTAAAGGAGAGGTGGGTTTGGACCCTCACAGTTTCATTAAGGAAGAGAAGTAAGTGAGCTACCAGTTTGACATTCTCTAAAAAAATCAGAAGATTTATATGCTTTGTGTAAATCAACACCTGCCAGGAGATAATGCTTCAAAAAAACAGTTACTCCAAACAGAAATATGAATCAATGAGCAGGCAAACAATCACATGGAAACAATGAAAGGAAAGGAAAAACTTCCATGACTATAAACATTACAGCCTAAGCAAAGAGATAGATGCACTACTATAACAAACTAGCTTTTACTAATTTGTAAATCAAAGAAATGGATTTTGATTTTGGAAATTTAATTTGAAGCAATAAACTCTTATTTTTTAACCTCTGTGTATGATATTTTTTTAGTTCACCTAAAAATCTGTTCAGTACTGGTGTTCAAGTTTAAGTTCTTTGAACTGGGAAGAAACACCAAAGCATTTAGTAGTTTCAATTTCACCAATTTAGACTCAATTTTTTGGCCAAAGCACTAATTAATGTGACGGTTTTAGCGTTTACTATCTTTTGAGGTATGACTAGGAAAACCCCAAAAAAACCAAAACAGGCCTACTTTAAAAGTTATAGTTTGTTCACACATACCAAGAATAAGAAAAAAAGAAAAGAAAAAAAAATGAAGTTTTTAAAACATCCTCCCCCCTTACAAGTATTCATTTTTTACACACAACATAAAGGGGCAACTTGTGGTTTTCAGTCAGTTTTACCATTTGAAAACAGTCTTTCATCAATTCTTTATGAGGGGAGTAATTCTTAGAGTCATGGATCTCACTGACAAGTTAGAACAGTTCTCTTGTGGAATTCAACTGTCAAAAACACAGCCACCGGAGGAAAAAAAAAACACAAACAAACCTAGTTTGTGACCTTTCCCATTAGCAGTTTTTCAAGCTGCTTATGAGTTATGACCTTAAACAAAACCTTGGGGTGTTGCTTTTTAAAGATATTTACTCTAAAGGCAAAGGATTTTTTATCTCAAGGAACAGAGATATTTTCTCACTTCAGCAGAGCAGGGGCTTCTTATTTTTCTCTGTTCAAATATCTCATGGGATCACATCACAACTACTAATCAATATCGCTCAATCTATCAAAGGTACCTTTGCTCAAAATCTACAAATCTAAACAATTATCTTCCCAGATGCATATTTTTCTCATGCTCTAAAAGATAATTTACATATAAAGTTCATTTCCATGTCTCAATGAGAGAAATTTAGCTTGAAATAGCAATCTCCTCAAACCCTCCACTCAAAAATCTTTTTCTTTCTCTCTTTTGACTTCATGATCTGGCTTCTTTATGTTCACCTAGTCTCTTACTCAAAAGGAGGATAAAGGTTTTGAAAAAGTTTCATCTGTGTCAGGAAAAAGTTACATCTGGCCCAGCTCTCTCTTGGCTGCCAGCTCAAGGTGTCAAGGCTGTGCAGATGGGGGAGGAGCTCAAGCCAGAGGGATTCGGAGCAGCTCAAGCAGTAAAAAAATTCTAACAGCCAGCAGTGTAGATGGCTCCTGCCCAGCCCCGGGTCTCATGGGGGCCAGCTCAGAGCGACACATCAGAGGCTGCAGCCTCTCCTCCCCTCGCTGTGGCTGGGGGAAGCAGCAGAGTGTTTTACAGCTGCTGGAGACCCGATCCCGGCTGGGAAGGGGCATTTTCTCCTCCCCCGCCCGGGAGTCACCGGGCTCGGCACCTTCTCGGGAAAGGCCCGGCCCCGCAGGTTTGGGGAGCCGGGGCCAGCCGACCTTTTCCAGGCAAGGAGGAAAGAGGCCGGGTTCCCAAGACCTTCCTGAATTTAAACTGGGTGTCACCCAGAGCTGTACACCTATATTTTAATTGGTTAATCTAGTTGTCAATCACTAATTGTTTTTTACCATTTGTGCTAAACTAACACAACTGGTAAATGCCTTTTCTTGCTGGGCATTTCAAGAATTCAGTAATGACTCTATTGCACAAGTTTGGAACACAATGTTTGTTCAAGTCTATTGACCAGTCCAAAATTTTGCTTACATTGGTGTTTCTCTTATTTGACTAGATTCTTACAGTTATTTGCAGTATTTGACTAAATTTTTACAGTTATTTACAGTGGAAGGAAGAAACAAAAAAAGAAAATCCAGGAAAAAAAGAATCATAAAAACACCAAGCCTCCTAAGGTCTCAAATCACAATTGCATTTTGAAGACAAAGTTGGTTTCTTTTCCCTTTTTGCTTGAAAATTATTTTATTACTCTATTTACTGAAGGACAGGGTAACAAAGTCCTCCAGATTTTTATGAAGCCACAGAATTAAAAGATGGCAGCTGTTATGAAGAGAAACTCCCTTTAAGTAGAATGTGAGTTTCAAAGTTAGGATTTGAGTTGAGGAGTACTGGTTGTTACATTGTTTGTTACCAAGTGAAGTTAATAATGTTAAGGCAATAAGTATCCAAATGTCTGCTGTAGGTAGGGATGTTAATTGTATGGAGTTTCTCCCTTACCCAGATATTGTAATTCCTTTGCCCTTCAGGTCGGGTCCCTGCCGCTGCTCCCCAACATGGCGGACAGCCGGCCCCCGAATGCAAATGAGGCACAAAGGGTTATGGGTGCAGAGAGGGCCCTTAGATCAAGCAAACCAGAGAAAAGAAAGACAAAAGATCCTCACAACCTAACCACCAGAAACACCAGGATGCTTCAGGAGAATACTTAAAGTCCTCATCACCACCAAGGGGATCAAGGTGACACCCCTACACAGAACGAGCCAGAGGGGAGGCTTCCACAGTATCCCCATAAGGATGGAAGCCCCAGGCCTGCTGAGGGATGACCGACAGGACTGAAGCACCTCCTTCCTGACAACCTCCTGGGAGCAGCCCCCACCCCAGAGCAGATATTCTAATAAAGGCGTAAATAGGATTCGAAGTCCTGCCCTGTTCATTTCAGCAGGTTTTTTTGAGCCCAAGGTTTGATTAATCCAGTTGTTCAAATCTCTCATTATTAGCTCAAGAACAGGAAAAAAATCAGCAACAATATAAAGTCTTTTAATGTTGCTATTTTACAAGTAAGTGCCATATGAGATGAAGCTTATTTTTGTGAGAAGCATTTAACTGATACTTAAGACCAAGCTAGCTTTCTGCACTTCTGTAACCAAGGCTTTCCCTGTTTCATCTGGAGAATCTATCACAACTGGTTAGCTCACATTTTTCTGTGAAATTTTCAAGATAGGCTAACAGAATATTTAAAATAAAATCTAATATTTTTTTGTTGTGTGGCAGATGGACCATGGAAGTTGATTTTATCCAGACAGCCAGTGCAAACCTGCAACTTATCAAGTCTCATTCTAGTGACTTAATGTTTGCTAAATACTCATTTCAAAAACTTAAAATATTTGGAGTTTGCTACATGTGGTAAATTGCAAGTCTTGCTCATGTCAGAGTCTATTAATTTGATTTCCTATCTTTTAATTTCATTGCAGGGTATTCTCATGGTTTATGCAGATATTCAATGCTTTCATCTTCCCCTCTTTTGTTTTTTAGGGGGGTTTCTTATTTTGAAATGGAAAAGAAATACTTAATTTTTACAGAAATTGTTATTGTATATTCCATCATGAAAGCTGTGCTTAATTTTTTTACTTGAGGAATGAGTCTTTTTTTCAAAAACTCCAAACATAACTCTGAATAACTGCTTTGATAAAACCATCCTTTTAATGCCCTCTATGTAACAATCAACCATCCACTTAATGTATGACATAGATGGAAGAAGATAATTTACATGTAAAATAACCAGTGTTGTTAAAATGGCATCCATTTTTCGTTCTGTGTGCTTTTATCACAATTGCATAAAACATTCTTGAAAATATTTGAGATACCCTGGAAGCTATTTGCAAGAGCTATTATCCAATGTCATAAATATCCTGTGCAGCATGTGAAAAATTTGTCTATCAAACAATGTATAGGTTCTTTCTTGCACTTTGTACTTGGACTTATAATTTCCATCTTACTGTTGAATAAAAGTTAGACTGTATTTATATTCGTCTTCTGTATAATCCATTTTTCTTCTGAGCAAAGGGACAAAGGAGGTCTCAATAACTGTTTAATAAATTACTAAATTTACTGCAGAACAGTAATGCTATTACTGAAATAATTCCCATCATGAAAGGTGATTTAAGTGTGAAAGCAGCCTCAGGAAAATCAGTCTTAGGAAAATCAATAGTCTTCAGTAAAATCAAATATAACCTGAAACACAACCCCTAGACAGCACATAAACACATTTTGTTTCCTTTTTTTTGTTTGTATATAGAAGTAGGCTTCAAATGCATGTCTACAAAAAAAAAAAAAAACCAAAAAAAAAAAAAAAAAAAACCAAAAAAAAAACAACAAAAAAACAAAAAGCCCACTTAGTCACAAAAGACTCTTGGATTAAAAAGTCCATGATTTACTAAAATACACCAAAAACTAACATCCAGTTCATCAATCAGTGTTAATCAGGATACTTCCACTGAGGTCAAATTTATGCTAGATAAGAATCCAGCCTTAGATTTAATGATCTAATTGGCAATGAAGCAGAAAGATAGGTTTACAAAATCCACAGTGAGGAAACAGAAGAAAAATATAAAGAAAGAATGATTCTGGCAGCAATCCAGCATTCATAACTGAACTAATGTTCAATTACTGTGAAATGCTTTATGGAAATAAATGTTAGTTCTACAAAAATCCCAAATGAGTTCATTACTATCAATGCTATTAAAACAAACTGCTACTAATATGCCAAACAACTGTGATTGCAGTTTCATAAACTAATGTTTAATATCCATCAGAGATTAACAAAAAACTTCTGTAATAACTAAACATAATGATGTGTCTAATTTGAAATTATGACATAGATGATAATGTTAATTAGCCTTTCACACATAGTGCAATGTGTAAAAGACATTGGAATACCTAAAAGTTACTGAAGACTCACAAACTGCTCTTATGGTGCTTTATATCATCAGAATAGGAAAATCATAAAATCAATACATTAAATACTCATTCACTTGTTTCCATTTTTTTTTTCTCAAAGCCAAAGTGTTTATGAACACGTTCTTTTGCTTAGAAAGTTTTAATTAATATAGAACTTAAAACATGGAATCAATCGCCATTTTCAGATTCCTAAATGACAGCTAAAAAACCCAACTATTAAGTATTTACACAAATATATACTATTAGTAGATATCAGTTCCTCTTAAAGAGGAAAAACATGGAATTATCTGAAACTGTCCAGCCTGAATGTTCCCAAGTGGCTTTCCCAACACATTTTTGTTCGAGTATAAGGGGCAATTTTATCTGAAAATATATTTACAAAGCTGTTGCACAGGTACCACAGTAGGCAGTGACATTTCCCCAGTGGAAAAGCTTTCAATTGAAACACACACACACACAGATTTTAGCCACAGATTTTAAACATAGTATATCTGTGCAGTTAATAGTTGAAGCAGCATCAGAAGGACAATATCTACATAGAAAATGGTGCCACTCGTACTATACATTCTAAGTGTCTGTATTTTTCAAGAAACATGACAGTTTCCTATCTCATTTGGAACTATGTAAATTTAGACACCATCCTCACAGTTTGAGTGAAAAATTACCACTTAGCATTTAGGATATATAGATAAATAGATACATACATATATGTAAGATACATATATGATAAACTGGTAAGAATTAAATAGCTACATAGTCACCTGGACAAAGAATAATTTTTATAAAATTTCTGATAAAACTGCAGATAACTGGCTACTAGCAATAGTAACAAACTATTTAGTTGAATTTCTTTTTTTTTTTTCTTGGTTTTCCAACCTTTAGTTAGAGGTGCTCTGAAAAAGACATGAATCTATTTCCACCCTTCCTCAGATACCTGATGGATGCATTTACCTTTTGCAGCAATCTCTTGTGGAACAAAGTTTTCTAGTTCTACGTTCCATTAGAACCACTGCTTACAAGGTTACTTTATTGCAGCTTTTACTCCCATAATTATTTTAACAAGTACTGTAACTTATTTTCTTGTTGACCTAATTTTGTTTTATTCTAACAGGCTTTAAGGAAATACCACATAAGCCTGGATGGACCCTCCTTCCCTTTGCTCAAATCTCTGAAACTCAGGTGAACCTGCGTTGCATGCAGGTAAAGCCTTATAAATAAGAGCTTTGTTACCCTTGTAAAATCGTGTCTCAGGCCTGCTTATTTCAACTAAGTACAGCTAACAATTGGCCTGACAAGTTCCCATGAGAAAGGAATTTGTACCTGTGTCAAGAGGGACACCTACCTGTGAGAAATTGTTCTTTACACGAGACAAAAATGTAAACACCTCTAGAGAAAAAAAACTTTGGCAAACACGTACACTAGCAACTACTAACCAATGAACTGAGTTGCAATAAGTTAGTAACCAAGTAGAATTAAACACAATACCTTTAGAAAACCATATAAATATAAGCTGTGAAGAATAAAGATTGGCTATTGTGCACAAAGAAAAAGGTGTCTTGTCTGTCTTTACCACAACAAACATGTCACAGACAGCACAGTTGTACCATTTTTAGACAAGTTTTCTTAAAGGACAAATGTCTTGCACGCGTGTACTAATGTCATAAAAACAAAAGTGACATTTGACAAGCAACCTTCTTTCAGCAAAACTCCCTCCCCAATCCATGAAGAGATCAAATAATGCCTTTAAACATGGCAAGCATCCCATGTAAGAACTAGATGAGTACAGCACATGGAGTATCAGGAGTATCAGGAATTTCCCACAATCCTTGCATGCCAGGAAAGTCATGTCTGATTTTATTTCACAGTCAGATAAAAAAAAAGTTATTTAAGAGAGACTGGAAACCTAAGGAATGAAGCCCAAGGAATGAGACAAGAGACTTTCTTACAGTTTCATGACCAGGACCACAGTGTCCACAGTACAGAATAGCAACCTGCTGATTTCCCACTGTTCCAGCATGTTTAGGAAACAGACAACAGGGCTCCTGCTTTCTGCTTGGCACTGGCATCAAATGTGAAATGTGGGTTCCATACCTATTACTTTCCCTTCTCCTATTTGCATGCTTATCTCACCTACTTTGTACAGCATAAATTACATCTGTAGATTTTCCAGTTTCTACAGATTACTAAGTCTGGGAGGTGAACAATGAAGTAACACTACTTCCTTCTGTGTCCTATGTGTTGTTTCTTAAGGCAAACCACATTTACTGAAAGGTAAATGGTCAAGTTAAAACTCAAAACTCTTTGAGGCAAACTGAACACCTGTCAATAAGATTTGCATTTTTAAAGGCTTTTACCCATGCATTTTACATTAAACAATAACTGAACAGAATACAAGCTTTTCAAAACAATATCAAAACAATATCTGAAATGCAGGACTCCCCACCTATAGCCAGTTGCAAGTCTAACAAGTTATACTGTCTCTATTTTTATAAATCTCCTTTTTTGCATCATAATTGAATTATTCGCTGCACATAGAAAGATTGACAAAAATATGTATTTCTTTTATTGAAACCACCTATAATTGCCAGCTAATATTCTCTTCTTAAAAACAAGAGACCTGAGTCTCTACTCCCTCAGACAGGGAAGTTGATCTAATCACTACTTTCTACCTTCTTGGGTTTCACCATATTGGGTTTGTGTGGCAAAGTTTTAGTAACAGGGTGGTTACAGGGATGATTTTTCTGGAAGCTTCTAGAAGCTACTACCTCTGTGTCCCATGGAACAGATGCCAGACAGCTCCAAGAAGGATCTGCTGCTGGCCAAAGCTGAGCCCAGCAGCAGCAGTAGTAACGCCTCTGGGATAACAGATTTAAGAAGGGATTAAAAACCAACCCTACAAAACCTAGTAATCCTACCCAGTGATTTCTTCTCCTCTTTGGAAAGTTGCTATGACTCAACTTCCAAGAAAATAGGAGTGTGAAATTAATTGATATGTTGAGAACCCCAAGTCAAATTAACAAACTGGAGCCTTCTCTCACCAAGATTTATTATCCCATTAAACTAGGTTATCCTATTTCAAAACAGCCCACAAAAACAGAGCACTAAGAGTGTCTCTGTAAACAAGGTTCCCCCACCTTTGGTCAGAACTCATTCAGACATAAGTCATGAGAATAACAAAGAAAATTGTAAATACTATGGACTTAAAAAATGTTCCAACATTCAATGACAATGACCTAACTTTTAGGAGTGATATATCTCAAACCACTTTTTTTTTATTAAAAGACTGAAAGAAAATAAAACAAAAACAACAAAAAAGAGATGAGAAGGAAGAGACAGAATTCCTTTAGAATGGCAGTTGTTTTCTTCTAAGTAACTAGAGGTGCACTTAATTGTCTACAGCAGCTGATGCTGCCTATAGCTCTTATCGTCTTAATTACAGAAAGTGGTGAAAATTCCTCCAATCAATATGACTAAGAAAGTGTAGGAAGTAGTTTACCAATGTGTGTCTTCAGCCCTGGGTTTTGTGTCCTTGCATTATGTTTTATGTGCTACCTTCAGTAGTGACTTAATACAGAACACTAAAACTGACCTAACCAGAAGAGAGTTCATTTGAGCACTACTAGATGTGCCAATCTTTGCTGGGGTTAAATAATTCTGTTTCCAGACAATGTTCAGATCTGACCAATACCAAGTGTGTTTTAAATGCAGAACACACTTCACATTTCTTCCTCTCACTCAATGCTCTTCAAGTTTAAAATTGCCTTATGCAACAAACACAATATACTCAGTGATTGCAAATTGCCAAAAGAGAAGATTCCAAGTAGATTTCATGAGCTGTTCAGATATACCAAAAGCTTTGAAGATTGTTTTTCTTAGATCTGTATTTGTATATAATTTTTCCAAATTATATTCTAGAATTGCTTTTTCTGTGAGAAATTTAGTCTATGTAGTTTCTAGTTAAAGACATAATTAGCACTGCATAAGGACAAAAATTGTTTTGCCAAGGACTGGAATCCAGCAAGTGACTTTCTAAATTGAAAAGGATTTTAAAGATTCAAAATATCCTCTAGATAATCTTTTCAGGATAGTCATTTCATAACACAAACAGAGAAAATGGTACCATTTAAAATGAATAACAGGATAAAGCCAAAATATCTTGTTCCTCTAACTTGATTAAAAAAAAAAAAAAAAAAAGAACATTTTTTAGTGTTGAAAATCATCTTTTCCTCTCCCATGTCTAGGGGTTTTGTTAATATTTTAGTTGAAGAAAATGTTTCATTGATTGCAACTTCTTTCTTTCCCAATGCCAGTAGCCACTTGTCAGCACCAGCATTTTTGCAGCTGTGATTTTGATGAGGTTTTAAATCACAGTTCTGTTACTGAGATTATCCATATGAAGGGCCACCACACCACAGTATTTTTGCCATTCAAAACTCCTTTCAAATTGTTTCAAACAACTCCTGCTACTACTTGAAAGGCAAAATGTCCATCCTCCTGTGAGGTGATCACAAGAGTGACCCAGAAAAACACCAGAGAAACAAGGTGTCTTCCCTTTTGCCAGTAATGTTTCCAGCACAACTATTCCATTTCCCCCCCTCCATTTTCTCTTGCCCACTATTTATTTATACTTCAAATTAGGTTGAATCTTTCAAACTACCAGGTCTGAATACAGCTTCAGGTAAAGCAGCTACTAAGGGATAATATTCTTTTACATCCTCCAGTTTTTGATCAAAAACAATATTCTCTACCAATATCACCCAAACAGTTATTAGAAGAAAAAAAATAAATATCTGTTTTTCTTCAGTTTTTCCAATGGAACATCATGTAGCAGAAGAATTTCCACTTGGAAATGGAAATTAAAACAATTTCATAGAATTAGATGACTAAGTAAGCAAAAGTCTCTATTCTTTAGAACATTAAACAAATTAGCTGGAGAAAAATTAAATTATTTTTTTTAATTTATGTTGACACCCTTGCACTTACGAGGAGCCCAACAATAATATAGCAAAATTTCAAGGGAAATAGATAGGTTTAAAATAAAAAGAAAAAATTGCCTAGAATATTGTGGAAAAGTAGAAAAAAAATCTATGGGAAACATTTTTATAGGAAAAAAAAAAACAACTTTTAAATTGCTTACAATGCTAACTGTTCAACTGTTCACATACCATTAGTAAAACTGTAATTCCTAAACTGAGACAAGTATAAATATAAAAATATAACTACAAAGAGTATTTGTGGACTGAAAAAATATTTTCTGGGCTTCCAGAATTATGGAATACTTTTAAGAAAAAATGTCAGGCGCAAAATAAGTGCCAGAAATTATTATAAATTTCTCTGCTACTTAGCAGTAAATAGAAGTAAAAATAATTATTTCCTGCCAAAAAAAATTCAACTTTACATTTTATCATTCCAACAGTTTTATTAACAAGATAACAATATTTTGTTCTCACAACTTTGAAAGCAGAACCATATGAATTAAGAGCTAATTCAGATTTAAAATTAATGAGCTTTACCACATTGATTTCTTTCCAATTTTACTTGAATAGAATTTCCTTTAAATAGTCTTTCACATAATGCATAATCTTATAAGTCCCAATTGAGTAACAATGAAGTCTCGTTAGTCTTTGTCACCCCATAATCATTCATGCTGAATTTTAAACAATCAACATAAATTGCTGCCTTGGGAAATTATTTTGGAGTTAGGGAAGAAATATGTGCCAGTTTAAGTTGTAGTTTGTTCCTGTAAAATATTTTATACTAAAGAAGTCTTACTGGGCATACGAGAGAGTTTTCCAAATAAATTACTTTTTTTTCTTCTGCTAAGTGTGGATTACTCCTGACATATGTTAAATCCTAACTGCCTACTTACTTTTTAACAGCTCGATTTAAACCCAGCATTTTTTACAGAGGTGATAATGTAGATTTATATATTTTAAAGGAACATGACAAAGCAATTCCAAAGAAGAGAAAAAAAAAAAAGGCAGAGATGTTTTGGCTTTTTTTTTTTTCACAAGGAAGGAATTTCACAGGACAAGTGCTTATTTCTAGGGATTTCTTTAATTTTCCCCATACCTTATTGTCAAATCATCTGTTTCTGGCATTTTGACAGCATTTATAATGGAACTAGCCCCTCATTTGCCGATCTACCAATTAAGCCACAATCAGAATCCACCTCTGGGCAGCAGGCCAGCACAAATGTCACCTACCACTTAGGTGCTGGCTTTGACTCATTTTGAGAATAGACTGCAGCTAAGTATGTCATTAATGGATGTTTTCATTTTACACAAAGATTCAATTCATGTCTTATCCTGCAGTACCACACGTTCAATAATATCTTGTTTCATGTAGTTTACTATTTTGGCATTAGTTTTAGTGCTACAGGATCAGAATGTGTTTTCTAAATCCAGTCAATGTCCATCATTAAACGTAGAAAGAGAATTATCATCATATTGCAATATCAGCTCCCTGTAAATAGGCAAGGTGCTTACTTCGGTTTTGGAGGGAGCGCAGATGGCAAGCAAATTTTACAGAGACAAAGCTGGAAGATTAATTACTCTCTGGTTTAGCACTGAAGTTGTGCTATCAGGGAAGAGAAAATGAAATGTGGGAAATCCACAAGGCTTTAAAGCAAAAAAAAGGTTTTAATTAAGGCATCCACATTCTTGCAGGTCACCTCAGACATGCTTATATCTTTGCAAGGGGTGGCTTCAGGTGTAGGCACCCTGCAGTTACATATTTCACAAAGAGGGAAACTGAGACATGGTGCTTTCAGAAGGCTCCCATCAGGATTCTTTTCCTTCCTTCCTTGGAGTGTTTCTTTTCCTGTACTTTAGAAGGGTATGAACAGACCAGTTGATTAAAAAAATGGGACTTTGGTTTTAAAAGTTTTGACTGAATTATTATGAAATGAAAATTCTTTAACCTCAAATATGGAAACATGTTCTCTGACCAAATAATATTTATCCCATGCAAAAACTCATCTGTTTTAACACACAACAGAAAGACTCCAGTACTTAAACCCATTAATTAACTTCTTCTGGGGCAAAAATAACACAGTGGAGATAGATACCACTTGAGTTCCTAATGCCCTGTATCCTTCATCCTAAGTGCACTGAAAGGATTCAATCTCTCATAAGAAACTGCTTGTTTAGGCACAGAGTTTTCAGACAGGAATCCAAACTACAACTCTTCCATGGAAGGACATGCCTCCCTGTAGACTAGAAGAACAGAGTCTGACTTATCTGTTCTTGCATCATTTTCTTTTGTGAGGCCTAGGTAGATTTCACCTTAGCATGCAGATTTTTGGGCATTTCAGTCTTCAGGAGCTTACTCCAAACATAGAATCACCACCTGAGACTACCTGAAAAGCATGATATTCCATTAAGAGCTAAAGAGTTAGGAAGCTAGACTGAATTTTTAAATTTTGGATTTAAAGAGTATTAGATATCTGAAAAAAAGAAAAGAATAAAAGAACTTTACTAATCTTAAAGTATGAAATAAGTTAGAGAGAAGACATTAGTAAGTTTGAAATTCACAGTTCACAGATGTCTCAGTCACCTTTAAGCTTTTATTTTTCCCTCACAAGATTTGTAGGTCCTCAGCTCCCTCTCTGTCCCTAAATCTTAAAAAGCAGAAATTGAAGCTTCAAGATAAGAACTCCCAGTTCCACACAGGGGATCTGGAAATACAGAGATTTCAAGTTCCCTGGAGAATATCTTGAAATCTGACCCACTATGATATACCCAAGATCATTAGTCCTGTGACAGGGACCTGAGAGGCTCAGGGAACCCCAACCAACTCCTGGCTCAAGTCAATTGGACTGCCATGGTAAGGGAACTTGGGATAAAGCAGATGCAGGAGAGCTGAATGACCCCAACCTCCTTCTGAAAAGACTGCCTAAAGCTTCAAAAGCCCAGATTTCCAACAGAACAAACATGAGAATGGTTAAGAAACCAGTAGGATTTGCTTTACTTTGTTTTTAAATAGTTGTGGCTTTGCAAGGCATTTGAAGTAAAAGTAATAAAAAATATTTCACAACAAAAGTCTTGTTTTGCTGCACAGTTCCCCAGCTGGCTGTAGTTTAAAGGATCTGTTCCTGAACAGGTTTTCATCAGTTCTGTCATTCCCATATCCTTAGACATTTGCAGAAGAACGTTTTCAAAGAGCCGGGACCCCTTATTGAAATGTCTCATGAAAAGAAGAAAAAAAATCTTTATAAAAGAGCTTGCAAATATTAATAGGTTTCACTTTTAGTTAGTTAATGATCCAATTCAGCTATGATCAAAGCACAACAGCTAGATAATTCAGGATAGAAAATGGAGTTAATTTACTTAGATATGATACTACTTTCTTAATGACTTTATTTCAATGGAGTTTCAATTAGTTATTAGGTTATTTTACTCATTACTCCAACAAGCTGTCTGCAGGCAATTAATATGTCACTCCTTACGAAAACAGAACTCTTTTTTTCCCAGAGGGATGTTTTTAAGATTTATATTACAGAGACTTTTTTAAAAGTTTATGAAAAACATAATTAAACACTTGAAGCTCAGTGAATTGAAAATTTATTTTTGTTTAGGGGACTGAATAACGATAATGAAAAAAGAAGTAACTGTTAGTAAGAGCCATTTTTTGGTGCCTGGTCCAGTTTTCAGTTCTGATTGCCAGCCATGGATTTCCCTTCATAAGCTGCAAACCCCTCTCTGCAACCCTACATACTGCATGAACTGCAATAGGGATTTTTTGGTTTATTTTTTAAACCAACAATAATAGGTCTTTTAGAGTTATTTCCTTGATTTAGCTGTTCTGTGGTTTCCAGGCTCTTAAGTACCCACCCCTGAAACCAAAATACAGTGGTAGTGTTTGAAATGAACTAAGTTTTAGAAACAATTAAATGGGGACAAAGTAATCTAAGCAGAAGGAAACTGTTAGCAATGATTCAGCTGAGCTGGGGACACACCTCTCTCCCCCCAAAGCCAAACACACACCTCCTCCAACAAAACAACAACTTTTTATACTCTGTTCCAGCTGGGGGTGGTCCCTGTCCTCTTTCCCATTGGATGGATGTTCAGGAACTTACATTCTCTCTTTTAACCACCCGCTCTTCTGTCCCATCACCTCTCAGCCTCCTTTCTTTTTGGTCCTGTCTTCAACCCTGCCCCTTCTCCCAGCTCAGAGCAACACCCAGCAAACCAACCGAACAAATCCAAAACACAAACAACAACACATGGAACCAAAAACTTTCATTCTTTCATTTAACAACCTTTTGGCTACAGCAAAATATTACCTCATCTCTCACAGAAGAAACAGGATAAGTAGAGAGAGGGGAAGGTTTCAGCTGTGGCCTTGCAAACCTCATTACCTACAGGATAAGCAATTTAGACTACTCAGACAGAGTGGCCCTGGAGAAGCCAGGCAGAAGTGCTTACTGGAGAGAAGCAGAATTAACTTATCCTTCTAAATGTATTTCCCAAGAGACAAGATCCCACAAACTTTCAGCCTAGCAAAAGTGCACAAGAGTGGGTCAAACCAACTCGGAGGAAGAATAATGAGCTTGACAGCCAGCACTGCTGGGAAAGGCATACCGACAGCTATGGAGACAGCCAGGCTGACAGGCTTTTTTATTGTTTTGTTTTTAACGGTACTCTGATAAAGTAGGATGATCAAACAGAAATGCACATTCATAAAGTCATTCTCTTACTCTCTGAACCCTCTTCTCTGTTATTTATGGCAAGATAGGAGGTCAAAACAGAGAGGTTTTAGTTGATGAAGCAAAGCTGCAGGAAGGATTTGCTTAATTCCAGGAAAGGGGAAATTTCTTCTTAAAAGAAAATTACTAGGCATGTCCTTCTTAAGAACTAAGAAGTTCCCAACAAATCTGATTTTGAAATGCAATTTTGCATAGGCAATTATTTTTTTTCTCCAACTCAGAGTATTTGAATTTTTGTTTTATTTTTTAAAATCCGTATTTTGAAAGAATCCTTTGCTTTTGGCCCAAATAGTAACACCATGCTTTATTATATGGTTGAAGACAACTTAATTTTATTTATCCAATGGGTGACTCATGATGGTATGACCCTCCTGCAGAAACAATACTTCAAAAGAGTTTCAGAATGTTGAACTCAAATTGAGAGTCTTTCAGGTATCGCAAGATTAAACTTTTTCCCTCGGGTGCCCAGTACAGATGTAAATGCCATATGACCACTGCTGAAAGAATTTACAAGATGCTAATTCTGATTTACAGGATTGGCTTAGAGTCAGATTAACCTTCTCCTGTGAAATTCTTAATCAGGATGTGCCCAAATAAATGTTTAACATCATTATGTTGTCATCAACCTTGACAGTGTGAGGTATTTACCACATTTTTCAAGCAGTGTTTGGCACCTTACAGGACAGAAGTGAAATTTTAGCTTTTCGGATGAAAAGAAATAGAGTGCAAATGATCAGTTGGGAAAATCCCCCAAAATTTAAAAAAAAAATAATAAATTCAAATCTTGTACTGTAAGGGATTCACCATGGAGAAAAAAAATGCAGTTCATTGCTATCCTAAATACTTCTGTAGAAACTTCAATATTTTAGGAACAGATGGTGTATTACTATTTCAAACTTTTAGGCTCAACAACCCTGTATCAAATGCATAATTTTCTATGGCAAAAGACAAGTGTCAGATTCCCAAATATTTTCATATGTCATACCAATGTTTTCTTGTCATTCCACAAATGTTTCTTACACAGTTAGAACTTATAATTGTATTCACATCATCCTCCCAACTGGTCCCATGTAATCATACAAAGGCAAAAGGTCAATTAGTGACTGATGTTAGCTAGAAGCAGAAAGAGAAGGGGACAGGGGGAGAGAAATTTAAAAGAAAGCCATTTCAGTTCTGTGCTGAAAGCAATTTACTTGTATCCAAACACTGGCTTTCTCTCTCCCACTCAAAACCAATATAAAGCACTTCAGTCAGTCCTACAGATTCTCTAAAGATAGAGAAATAGTAGTAGACTCTTTGAACCTGGGCCTTCCAAACACTGAATTAATGTATTAGCCAATTTCCCCCTCAAGCTAAGGAGGGTCAGATCTAAATCTCTCCCTTTCTAGAATAGCTTATTCATTCTGCTACAGCCACTTTGAGGAAATTCAGTCAAGTAGCAAAGGTACTCTCCTTGGAGAAGAGTCCTTACTCTTTGGAGGGCTCAAGTATTTTATCTTAAAAATGCAATAAATAAGTATGCACAGAATCCCTACAAAAACCATAACCAGATTGGAAGTGATTGTCTTCACTAAGGGATCAGGTAACACCATTTATCTGTCAGGACTAGAAAATGAATGAAACATTCTCTCTTGCCTCTGAGCTATTTTCCAAACAGAATCTGGTGTCATGAATATAGTAAACAAAAAAAGCCTTAAGGAGAAAATGCATTCCAATATTAAAATCCCCATCATTATGAACTCTTCAGAAAACAGAAAAAGCTGAAGGCTTTCCTTCATTACTTTTTTTCATGGGAAAAAAAAAAAGTTACTAGCAACAGGGAATACAACCATCCAGCAGTATTATTTTGGACAGTTTCTAGTTCTGTAGTGCTTTATATGCTTAATAGCTCTCAATTAACTGAGGCAGAGGAAACCAATTATGAAATTACTATAGAAATAGTATGCAGTACTCCATGCAAAAATTAAACTATATGAATATATTTGCCAATGCCAGACATTAAAAAGGAGCATAGAAATGGATAAATCAAGGCTGAACCAACTGTGTTTTCTGGAAAGCAGGGGACAAGAAGAGGGTAACTTGTTTTCAGACAAAACTTGTCATAGTAAGGTGGTGAATACCACAAATGAGTTTAAATTGCTAAGCATCTAGAGTTTCTTTAGTTTGTCCGGAAGGTTCTGGGTGGTAGACAAAATTCTCTGATCACTACAGAAGTCAGAAAAAGAAAAAAATTATGTCCAGAAAAAACCAAAAATTTCAGCATTTAAGCAACTTCCAGTTCTCAAAAGCACAGCAAAAATTGAGCACTTCTGACCATAAGTTTTTGTAGGGTGAGGAAGCATCAGGATGGTCCATGCTTTTTTTCTATTTGGGGGCTTACCTCTCTACCTTGCATTCATAGATCATTACTGCATCAAAAAACTTACTCTGCCCAAAGTTAATAGCTGAGCACTGACTTTTTCCATGCTCAGATCTGCTTTGGAGAAGAGTTTATTGAATAAAGTTCAGAGAAGTAGTCATTGTGCAAATGCTGCATGAATATCTCCAGCAATATTAAACTGCCCAGCAAGTGCAAGTGTTCAAACTATTCAGTGAACTAATTAACTGAATTCATCTGCCATTTATTAACCTTTTCTAATTAACGTTCTTTCAAGCAGTAAAATACAGAGCAAAGTCACCTTAGGGAACTATAACAAAACAACTGGCAGAGGCACAGCATCAGGAGTCAAAGAAAAAGTGTGTTACAAAGTAAATCACATCTATCTCTGTTTTAAGTCCAAGCCTGGATGAAGTGGCTGCATGTCAGCCAGTCACAACCACAGCTCTGCTGGTCATCACAAAGGCTTGGTCTGTGGCTTCATTTTGAGATAATTTTGAAGTTAATTGGAAATGAGTAATTATTCACTGCTACTAAAAATGTAGTCTTTTTGATGTTTTCCCTTATGTGTGCTGATTTTCTCACAGATGGGGAGTAGCCTTTCATTTCTAGGATGTATTTTTTGTGTGACTTCAGGGTGACTCTGAATATTGTTCTAAAGCAAGTTAGAGGAAGCATACTGTGCTATTAAGATATTGTTGCACAGTTGCTACTCTGTAGAGATGGATGATGAAAAGCACACTTCTACTCCTGCCCAGCAGGACCAAGAATTGAACTGGCCTCAATCACAACTAGAGCAAATCTGAAAGCTGCATTTGGTCAGTCAATTTATTTCTTTTGTGGGACAGGAGTTAGAAAATAGGAATAGGAGCAAGGAAGTTCAGAGCTTTACAAAGACAGCAAAGTCACTTAACAACTACGGTCATGGGCTAAACAAACTGGACTTGGGGAAACTGTTATTGCAAGTTACAATAAGTATTTAGTTCCTGATATGGGTAGTGGCCAATACAAAAAGGAACACCAAATACAAAAAACCAATACAAAAAAAGGAACATTTACAAGCTTCAGAAAGACACTTTACACACCATTTCCAAGCTCACCTTCAACCCAGGGGTGTACAGGCACTGGGTAGGCTTATTTGGAGGCTGCTGTTCTTTTGGGGAAATGCATAGTCTTAGGTGAGTGTATCCACTGCCTGCAGTTGCTCCAAGAGCAGAGATTGCCTTGTCATTGCTTTTTCCCTTGTCCTCTCAGACACTAGAAGATGGCTAGACAATCTGGAGGCTCAATTTCTGACTTTGCTGGAAATACTTAGAAGTTTTCTGGCAAGATCCAAATACTTAAAAGTATTTATATCTAACCTCTATCTTCAGTGCTCCTTCTCCCCTCTGCTGTTTTCTACCCTTAAAAGCATTTCCACAGAGGCACCATCACCTTTGCTGGTGAACTCAGGTGTGTCCTTAGGTGGATCCCATTTAGAGTTGGCTGGAACCAGCTGGTTTGAACAGCCCTGACCTCTCACACAGGCCAAACCTGCCACCTCTTTGCCCTCCACCCTGAAAAAAACCCTTATCTTTACCACATAAACCCTATTCAGATAATGATGTTCCTTACTAAAACAGCATTTTGAGCAAGATTTTTCTAGAAAAATGTCAATTTAACGCAAATGGTGCAGGCTAGTGTAAATTTAACAAATGGGGAACAGGGAAATCCATAGGGCTTTACATTCAATAGTTTTAGAAAACACTCAATAGCAGTAAGAATATTTTCCCTGGGTCACAGTGTCTAAAATAATACAGTAATCAATTTGTAAATGATGGCACCTACCTACCTGAGTTTTTCTTGAACTCTGAACCAATGTATGCAATGAACACATTTGTACTCTGCTGCCTAAGAATGCACAGGTAACCACCCTACTTCCCCATTTCTAGGGGGAAATACTGGGATGAGAAAGCAAAAGGAAAGCTGTTTCCACCAAAATCTGCCATTTTTCAGACTTCTAATGCAGAGCAATACTTAGTCCAGAGGTAACTCAGCTGCCCAACACATGAACTATGTGCAGTTGCTTAACCTTCAATAGGGACAAATTTCAGAATACAGAGTCTAACTGCAAAGGCCTAAATCAGATAAACATTTGCTTTACACCTCTGTACATTCTCTAGATTTTTTCAGGTTTTATTATTCAACAATATTTACTCTTTATTTTAAATGCTTCCTTCATACTTTCAAGTAATCACATACTATGTTATGGGAAGCTTTAGGGGTTTACCTGTAACATCAAAAGAATGAAAGTTGTGAAGCAAGTGAAAAAAGAATTTTTTTTTTTTTTTTTTTTTTTTTTTTTTTTTTTTTGTCACTCCTCTGAGCTGGCCACAGATTTCAGTGAGAAACTCTACAAGCAAAATGATTCCCTGTGCTCACTCCTGTTGCAGGATTAGAACCTCATTTCTTGTCAGTGAAACTTCATGAATAAAAATGATGCTGAGCCTCTGCCCTTTATCCTCTACAAAGACATCTGTGAAACTCTTTTATCCTGTTCAACCCATCAAACATATGCTCAGAAAATTTGACTAAATCTGCCAACAAACCAAGTTCTGTAATAAAATATAAATCTAGTTACTTTTAAATAAGGGCTTGCAAGCCTTCAAAGGAAAATCATTACGCAGCCTTATGAAAAAATCACTAAGGTTACTGATACCAAAAGTCCAACCAGAACTCAGAAAAATCACAAATTTCTTTATAGCTTTGAAACATAAGTTATGGAATAACACGGTTACAATAGGAAAATAAACTGCAGCAAAAATGCAGAGGTTCTGAAGTTACATCATCTTTAAAAAGATGTGTTCTGAAAGTAGATTTACATTCACACGAAATAAGAAACTGCAAAGCAGATACAACTCGCCAGTCTTTTTGTTACTTGTTCTCACTCTTGCACTTTCTGTTTCACAACCATCTCTCATTTTACTCTTCAAACTCACATGAATTTGGCAGCTCTCTGAAGAAGCATCTGTGTTTGCCAGGAGGCTGGATACAGACTCACAGATGAGAGTAATTATTAATTAGAATCTACCCAGAAAAATTAATTACATTAATTGAAGTGTAGGGCAGAATAAAGTTTCTAGTCAGGTGCCTTTACCTGTGAAAGCAGATAGTTTTAATATATTAGGGGGATGAGAAAAAAAATAGACAAACACATAAAAATAACTGAGAAGCAAATTCTTCTCTCACTCTGGTTATTAGTCCACTTCGCATGTATCCTGTAAGCCTAGACCTATTTATCCAGCTGGTCTTTATTATCTTTCAATAGAGAGATTTTTAATACTAAGACACAAGCTTTGTCAATCTTAAGAACTATGTCAATACATTTGATATGTCTGTGTTTCACTAAATATTGTATTATGACAAGTGGAAGATGTTACTTAAATTACTAAGCAGTTACTGATAGTCAGGTGATTATTTTTAATTAAAGTGAAAAAAAAAGTGAGAATTGAAAGACCAGTTATTGAAGTATGGTTTCACTAGAGAGAAAGATGATAATGGGTTTGGGCAGAAAATATTAACTGTGGAGTTTCTCAAGGCTCTTGTGAATGGATCCAATGTAAAATTTTCATTGGTAACTCAAGCACAAAAAAGCCTGAGAATGGCAACGAAAAGGATTGAATTATTCAAAGTCACCAATGCACAGGAAGGCTGAATACCACCCCCAGAAAAAGCAGATGATATTCCCTGGATCAGTTTAAAAGTAGAAAGTGCAGTGTTGAAGAAGTACTACTACAGCAAGAATAGATGTCCTGAGCTTTGTGAGGTGACCGAGAAAACTCAATGTACTTGGCTCCATAATGTAAAAGTTAATATTCTTGCTTTCTATATGTATATTAGGAGTGCAGCTGTCACAGTGGGAATCAAACTGCATGAAGAGCAATGCTGGCAGATGAATGAACTGTTAAATATATATATATATATACACATATATACACATGCTGGTAATTAGCTATTTCCCAAATACCAGAGCATGGAGTTTCTGTGCCAGCCTTTCTGTTTACAAATAGGAGGATCAGAAAACATTGCTAGCTCTCAGCTGGAGCTTGCTCATTTTGTTTGTTGTTGTAGTGTCATTGCCCACAACAGAAGACTAACTTCAAAACCTCAGTCCTTAATAATGAAATGTTTGTTCTCTTTCAGGTGAATATAAGGATCTTTTCTACTGTTACTAAAAAATTCAATGAGCTGCTACACCAGCTAATTTAAGAGTGTGCAGGTGTGTATACATGCTGAAAAAACATTTAGTTCCTATATTTGGGCAAGGTTTGCCACACGAGGGTAAAGAATATATTTAGTCTAATACCAACAATGTCAAGGTAAATGTCATAAACATTTATAAGCTCAGAAATCCTGAGGTGTATTGCACTGAGGCATGACTGTAAAGATCTTTTACCACAATACTTCTATTTTGGGAGAGAGGAAAAGAGAGGATGAGGCATTGCTATTCTTGTTTTTTATCCTCATTCTGCAGGGGATGCTTGTGACTGCAGGACATCAAGGCAAGTTAGAAAAACTTCCAAGCTCAGTCACTAGTCACAGGCTCGAGGCACCCACAATTAACAGCAGTCTTGACTCTTCTGCCTTAAATGAGGTGAGCATGCTAGAGCTAATCCTTAAAGCCCTGAGAATATTATAAATAAATACATATTAGAGAAAGAAGGCATAAATAAGGCCTTCAGTAAGGTGAATGTGACAACACTATAGAACATAGCCTAGAGCTCTACCACTACATTAGGTTTAAGACCACGCTGTATCCACCATTTAGCAGCAGTTGGCTAAAATGGTGTACATTTCACAGAACTGGCCTTAAAAAGAAAAATGGCTTTTGAATATGTTATGCTGTTGTTAAGCATGTTTACAACTTGCTTATAGTAAAAAAGCTCCAACATTTTCAGTACTTACCTACTTCTATCCTACCATTTTTCTAGAAAAATAATTTTAATACTGTAAGAATACTTAATGGCTCTCCAGGAAGCCTTCCCAAGCTACCATTTCCAATAAAGAAACATGTTAATGTCACACTTTAGCTACTGGCAGTTCCTATTCTTGCTTTTGGATGCTGTATCCATATAACACTATTATAACCACCTCCTCCACATCAGCTCAATTCTTTGTTAGGGCACAAGACAGAGTATTATCCCTTCAAAAATTACTGCCCAGCTTTAAATTTCATGCCTGTCACATGCAATATCTTGAATCCAGGGATTAGTAATGCTTCCCAGTGAATTTCAGAGACAATGCCATGCAATTTTTATCAATAAAGATTTAATACACCCTTTAGAATCTTTCTTAATTTGGTTTCAAATAAATGTAATAAATTTACTGGGATTTCCTCACATATTAGAGGAAAAATGAGGAGACTGTTTTTTCTAAATTGGGTTCCAACACAAAATTAAAATGTTACTATACTTTAAGATTCAGCAGTAAACATCTTTGCTTCTACTTTTTTTATTATTATTATTTTTTGAGGGATGATTTATCATTCTCCCTAATGTGGCCATAAAAGATATTGAATTCTTCAGCATTTGACAAGAACGATCACTTCTTCAGGCTTTTTCACTCCAGAAAGTTTGCACAGAGCCAGCTGGAGTAGGGCTTTAAAGAGTACTGACTGCACACAAAAAGCTAGTTTAGAGTAGCTGGTGAATTTTAAATCTGCCCCACAGCTGACTGCACTAACAAGAAATGATACATTAGTCCTTCCCACAAAGGGAAAATCCTGACATAGCTTGCAGAACAAGGCTTGCAGTTAGCTGTATTCCACTCTGGGGTTTGAAACTTGGTGGGAAATAACTTTTGACAAGAGGGCAAAGGCAGTCTGTATTCAAATACAGCTCCTGCATTAAGAAGTGCCCACAACACTGCCTTTCACTCACAGACTTTAACCTCTGCTCGTCTCAGACATCAGGCTTGGGCAGCCTCATTCTTTCTGGAGGTTTTCTATGTAACTTAGGAATCCACTCCTGAGCACAGGGAATTGCCACTATTACTTTTTTCCCCTGGGTCATCATTCATCTTTACTATATTGTTCTTCTAAGTCTCCCCCTATTTTATACAGAATCCATACATCTTATTTTCTCCCTTTCCTTTGGAACTTAAAAATGAAGTGGGGCAACGCACAGGACGGAATACAAGAATAAGGGCTGCTCCTCCCACTTTACTTCTTTAGAGAAGTTCTCAAAATTCTCAAATTGAGATTCTTCCATTCTGTGATTCAAAAGCAACTTCAAGGATTTAGCAGATGGCACTACACACTCAGAGTTTACATGATGGCTGCATTTCCTGAGAGGAAGGCAGCTTCTTCTCTTCACTACTCACTAGTCCCTTTTTCTTTCTTGTATCTGACTGATGATGAGCTCCAGCTCTAATGATTAACTCTCTTCTACCTGGCATCTTAAATCTGTCAAAAGCCCTAGAAGGGGATTTAATGTCTGCAGGCTGCCCCAGCCCCATGTTCAAAGGTTGGAAACAGAAGTTTCCCATCCTGTCACAAAGAAGAATTTAAATTTTTAAATCACTTGCTAGAGCTGATAATAGAAATACTCAAGTGTGGAGCTGAGCTGTTTACAGAGGTTATGCAAAATTTGGATTATCAGTTAAATCTTGACTGGGGAGGAGGCTAGGTAGATTCCTAGGATTTTCAGGCACACATGAAAATGGCACATCTTCAAATATATGCTCTCATATGCTTCTCTACGAACTTTTCTTTCATTTATATATGCTTTGAATGACAGAGGGCTTGTAAGTACATCCCTTTAGCAGATAGCAAAAAACTTTTCAAAGAAGATTTTTTGGGTTTTAACATTTCTGTGGGTTTTTTATGTATTCTACTATTTCACTGTCTCTGGGTAGTATAAGATTATCATTCCAAAAGTATATGATGAAAGTACCTCAAATAATTTGTAGCTTACAATGAAATATAATTATACTGAAATATATCATGGCAACCTGATAATTGAATCTTCTAAAATATGGTTCTTCTCATGCAAGTAAGAGGAAATGATGAGAAAAAGAAAAGAGTAACTGATATGTGCTGTTCAAATCCACGAAACCTGGATGAATTTCGGTGAACATGTCTGCAATAGCAGATATGCACCTCCACGTGCTCTCAGACCAGAGGTCTGAAAGGCTTAGCAAAAGTATGTGAGATAGCTGTAGGCTGTGTTCAAGAGAATGGTTATAAACTAAACCATTTAAAATTTTCATTAGTATTGACCAATAATTTTAATTCCAAGCTTAGTGCTCTTGGCCTGCCCTAAAAAAAGTAAAACTCTGTAATAATGTGCTGCTTTCAGATATACCAATGTGCAGCTCAATTTTGAAATTTTGGAAGCTGGTGCAATTGGCATAATTGTTTTACAGATACAAGGTAGTTTGAAAAGAGGAAAAAAAAATTGCTAGTCTTATGTCTAGGGTGATTTCTGTCTTTGTCTACAAAATATTTTGATTTCCTATCTGATGGACCTTCCCATCTCAACAGAAAATGGTCAGAAAATCAAACCAGAAGATACCCCAGCACCAGTCCTTAGAGCAGTCCTAAAAAATTTGATTGTAGAGACGTCCTGTTCATAGACACACAGTTTAGTTCTAAGCACAGCTTTACATTTACCCCTGTGCAGCAAAACCTTTAAACATATCTGTGTTTAAATATGCTCCTGAATCAGAGCCAAAACTAGCTATCAGAAAGCATCTGTTCTCTGATGCTGCCTCAACCTGGTTTAGCTCTCAAATTTTCTCTTTAATGTAGGAAATTTAAGTCTATGCCAAGACTTGTTTTCTGGAGTTACTTGTCACCAGGATGCAGATGGATAATGCTGCAATTTGTAATTCAGATGAGCAACATCTCACCCATTGCATTTCTTAAACTATGTGTGCTTTAGATCAGATTTTTACCTAGGCTGAGAGAGCTTTGATCCCTGTTGGGACTGGGAAAAAAAGCCTTATAGGCTGAAAAGTAAATAGTAATAGGAAAATAGGCATTGGTACTACTAGCATGCCATCATGTCATGTGGGCTGACAGCATACTCAAGGAATCATAAGAATACCAGGAACTGGACAAGTTTGCAAGGGTTAGTTACATAAATTATGTCAACTAAATGAAATTTTAATTTTACATTTAACTGTAGAAAGAAGACAAAGGTGATAAAAAGAGCTCTGGAAGGCAAATGTCTGAGACCATAGTGATGGATTAAAGTACAGGGTCAGATTGGCAGATGAGTTTTAAATTGTCATTGGTGGAGCTATGACAGTTTCCTCTGCTGAGAACTTGCCCCATTTAAGTTCATGATTGTAAGATCAAAAGAACCAGAAGACCTATTAGGTTTACTTTTAAATTGAGGCAGCAAATGTTATGATATTCACGGTGTGTATCAAGTAGCCGTCCTCCATACAGACCTTTTCATATCTTAAAAATTTTATGTATTATATGCAGATAAGTATTGCCAGAAGCACTCTCTATTACCAGATACTACTGTAATGAAAGATAGGAATGGAACTTGGAAGGAGAACCCTTCATATTTCTTTCTTGAATTAGTTAATAAAAATTCTTTTAATAACGCATTGAATACCAAGAGGGCTAAGCTTTTACACTGGCAGTGTTGGTACTTTATATCAGGACCCGTTCAAGAAAAGGTATTATTTCTCTTCATAATTATTTCCTATTAGTACTGCTAATATCATTGCACAGTATTTTAACAGAACTCTCTTTGATGAATTTTAAAAGTAGGAATGAAACTGCAGGCTAAAGTTGTTCTTTATAGCTAGCTTTCATTTGAAGTGGAAATGAGGGATTTTCGTTGACCTCATTTTCTTTGTTCTCGTGGTGGTGGATAACCACTTCTGAGGACTGCATGAAATACAGCCATTGCTTTTGGCCCAAGACCACTATCTCTACACTGATATTATTCATTTGCACAATTAATTACAAAGAAGTGCTGGGATTTATAACAGAAATAAGGTGACAATGAAAGGCTAGAAGAATTAAGCCCTGTGGAGATATCAAGTAGCAAGAAGTCAGGTCCCTGAGCTTACTCAATAAAGCCTTTTGAACACACTTAAGCCACATTAAAGCCAGTTGCTAGCCATCATCCCTTTCTTTTGGAAGCTGTAATGTTTCAAAGTAAAAACCAAAATCTTACTTCTAAATTTTAGAAACCATATGAGGAGGAAATAAACAGTTGAAACAGCCCTGTATCCAAAGCAGCAAACACTTTGTTTGTCTTTCCCTGAAAGTAGTATGATATATTAGGGAATTACAGAAATGCAGGTAACAAGGCTTCTAAAACATTTCTTGTAGGTCAGGAGGCCAAATAAGTGATATAAGATTTAATTTAAGAATGTTTTTTAAAAGCTTTAATTTCTAGAAGTTACAAAGAAGAAAAAAATCATGCTGATCTTTTCAAATAGCCAAAATTATTGAAGCCTTGAGACACCAGAGTAGCAACACTCGAGTTCCCATATTCTTCCTGTAAGGATTCCTTAATTTCCTTAATTCCTTAATTAATAAGCTGTGCAATAAACTAGCTTTAGCCACATCTCCTTACGGCCCAAAGAATTACCCCTTTTTGTATCTCTACATTTTTTAGATATGTAGTTACCATAAACAAGACTGGATATGAGAGGTCCAGATTATTCACATTATTTTACTGTGTAGGATTCATGGAGTCCTGGGGATAAAACTGGAGCTGACCTATTTACATTAACAGTAAACAAATTACTTGTGAAAACTTCAGATCCAAGTCAGTAGGAAGATTGCCCAAGTAATGACTTTTAATCCAAATTTAAACTTAAATTTACCCTTGAGCTGCTATTTTATACATATATATATAGTAATTTACACTTCCATGCAATACTTGCTTTGTAGTAGTACAACACCAATTGCGTTAGCCACGAAGTTCAAGTCAGTCAATTGTTCTCAACACTTTTTAACTAATTAAAAGTTTCTTTCTCTCTACCACAATGCTCATTATCCAATCCAAATGGGAACTGGGGGGAATATTTGTAATGCTGTATTAACATATCAATCAGAAACAGTACAATTGTCTCACATTACTTCTAACACATTTTTAAGCCATTTAAGTATGTCAGTGAGCTTATCAAGTTTATAATGCACAAAAAAAGTTTATTTTTGTGATGATTTGTACAATACTGAAGGGTAATTAAAAAAGCCTATAATTTCTTAGTATTACAAAACTGTTCATATTAATATATTACTAATAATTCCTCATTAGTCATCAGTTATTTATGAAATAAAAGAGAAATCAGGCCGTAATCATCGGGATGTTAATGACCATATTTAAGTAGAAAAAAGATTTAAGAGGTTACTTATTTTACTTTTTCACACGGACAAAAAAAAAAATCAGATATTATTGTTGAAAAAGCATGACTTTAAACTGGGAATTACCATAAATAAAGTTGACTGTTATTAACTCGGGACTCTTTTCTATAGGCCTTATAATAAAATCATTAATTCTAGATCCTAACCTGCATTTTTATGTTCATTTTATGTTCAGACAGTGAACAAGATGCTCAGAAAACAGTTGTGGATGTCAGCTTACTCATAATATGATTAAGATCTTCCTCTTACTTTTTCAAGTTATAAAGTTTAAAAAAAAGTGTGACTCGAGGTAATTAAAAGGCCAAACTAGTTAAAATAATTGGGTAGGTAAGATTATTTGTCCTTTGCCCAAAAATTGTTTGACAAAACAATCTGATGATCTCATAAGATCATCACTTTTATGGAACACTTGGATAATACATTCAGGGAGTACCTTTTCTTTCTGATGTAGTTAAAAATCTTTTGCTCTGAGCCACTCAGCAATTCATCATGCAAGCTTATAAGTTCAGTTTTATCCCAACACTGAAGCAGCAATCTGTTTTTCAGTGGGCTTCATTCCTACAGTTAAGGCAAAGTAATGCCAGCTTAGAAAACGCATTTTGTATCATCATCTGTCACAAGATAACCGTATGATTCAAAGGAAGTCACTTAAACCAGACTTCTGAGAGGAAGGATGTTCCTCGTTTCCTTTGTGTTTATCTTGTCACAGCAAAGATTTCATTTACAAAAATGCAGCTCCAACTGAAACTAATAGAAATTGCGTTGTGAAAAAAATGTAAAAAACAAAGAAAATCTGTATGCAGATAATTCAAAACAGCCAAAGACAATCCTAAATTTGTTTTTTTTTCTAAAGTTTACACTTCACAAATTGGTTTTATTTAAAAACAAATAAAATGGAAAATGCAAATATCCTCATATCGCGCCATTGGAAAACATTAAAACCAGTCAGAATGCCAGAAATCAAGGAAAAATTACATTCTGTTTACTATTCAAGTTTAAAATAGTTTATGGTTAAGTCCTAGTGGGGAAAATCAGTCTCCAGTGATTTGCCTGATGGTTAAAGGGAACACAGGTAATACAGGTAATAACTTTCAGAACCATCTACCTTTTTTATTTACTAAGCGCCTATTTTCTGCTGTTACTATCCATCCCAAATGAAAAGTAAAATGCCCAGATTGAGCTATTTATCATCCTATTGCATTTCGTGCCTCAAGGATTAAGTAAACACTTAATAATTGTGAGCAATGTGGAAACACCAAAACTGGCAAAACTGTAAAAGCTACTACTAAGTATAAGCTTGAAACCTGTATTTAGTCATGCAGGTAAAGAAACTTTTTTGAGTATCTCTTTCCCAGGCGTGACCCTCTGAAAGTAATTAGTGTTTGCCTCTGTTATTCTTCTGATCCTCTATAGATATAAATTTTAGGATGGGATACATTGTATAGTAAGAGTTCTGCTCCCTCTTCACTGTCTGCAGAGGAGATCTAGATCTTAGCTTGATTGCCTAAACAATCAAGCAAAGTAATGTGAAATTAACATCAACAGCTGCCATAAGCATTCATCTAGGAGTGGAGGGATGGTGGAGGAATTTTTTCATATACAGAATGATCAACACATGGTTTTCCAATTTAGAATTTGTTAAAATTATTCAACAATCAATATGCATTTCTTTCTGTGAATAGTGTTTTTAGATCATTCAGATATTTTATCCCAATGCAAGTCTTCTTTGTGTTATTTTGTCTCTTATTTTCCTCAGGTTCATAGATTTTTTTTTTTCTTTTTTTTTCCCATTCTGCTACAGCCTTAGTACTTGTATTTTTATGAGAGTGGAGATAGAGGCCATGTCACTGATACCTGCTCACATTATGAAACAGAGGTAAGAGGAGAGTAATCTCCCTCTCTACAGCATGTCCCTCTGAAAATAAAATCTAATCATTTTTACTGAATGGACTTTTTACCAGTGGTTTCAACTATTTTGCTGTTCAGATTTGCTCCTTCAACAGTGAATTGAGCTGAAATAATGATTTACAGCCTACTTACATCCTACCTGAAAGTACTACTTTTCAACAATATTGTCAGCTGGAGGAAAAAAAGTGTCATTTATAAAATTATCACTTTCTAACTTTGTTCTTACATGTTGGTGATAATTTGAGACAGCAAAAAGGAGGTAAAATGTTTGTGCATAAGTGTGATTTTTAAATTTTGCAGTTACGCAATTTACCCAGTAGTCATAGATGCTTCCTGCCTGGAAGCACCATCCACAGTCAGTTCATGTCCTGATGTCTCAGAAGTTCTAGCTCTCTGCTCTGAGCATTTCTGGTACTCTTTTTATGTGCTGGGAGTAGAGAGTAAACGGTCCAAGTGCTCCCACTGTGAACCCTGAAAAAAAAAAAAAAGCAGCAGCAATTCATTCTGGACTTTGATGCCCATAGAATGGTAAACAATGTTTTCTTAAAGTAGCTGTGAGTATCCATAGCTACATCTTGGAATGCTCTTGCAAAACTGGTCTGTGGCATTGAAAATTTCTTCTTGTTAGTTAAGCCCTGTGTTTTTGTTCATTTTTCTTCCCACTCTGATGCACAAGTGTTTGTGAGGAAAGACAGAGATAAGAGCATATTTTTAAAAGGGTTTTCCTTACAGTAGCAATAATGAGCCATTGTGCATAGCTGTACGCTTTCCTTCTCCTTTATGTCTGAAGATTTCCTGTTGCACTTAAAATATTACAACAATACTTAAACTCTTCTACCAAAGTAATGTTCCTGATGGATTTTGTTGACAGGTTCCTTGCGGTTCACTCTGTGTCTGAGTGACCAACACCCAGAAATTAAAAGTGAAAGCTCATGAGTGATACTGTGTATTACATATATAATGTAATAAAATAAAGAATAAAAAAGGTTGACGATTTGAGCCCAAACTTTCAGTGCTCTTTGATGCCCACTGTGAAAATCATGTGCAAATAAGTAGCACACAAGCAATAAATCAAATCAGCAGGAATTCATACTTCTGTGTAAACTCATACAAAAGGCTGTTCCAAATACCAACAGTTATTTCATGGCTGTTGGTATTTGTTATGACCACCCACTATTCAAAAACTGTGTTATAAAATGCTCACTCCCAACTAAACCAGGCTAGTGGGGCAGACAAATAGCTTTGTTTCAATTACCATTTCACTAAAAATGACAGGATGAATTAAGGACCTTTTATAATATATGCTTAATAGCAGGGACACTGATATTCAGCTTCATTATCTGATACTATGGGGATCTCCAGAAGACAGAAGATAAGAAAACCCCAAAGAGAATCTTTTGTGTTGCAATAGGCTTTTCTGTGATGATTAATATGACTGATCAATGACAAGTAAATATGATAGAGAAATTATTTTAACATTATATATACATACATATCCGTATCTCTATATATATATGAAAATAAAAATGTGAACAATTAAAACAAATATCTTGTGCTGATATAACAAAGACTTTTGCTTCCCTTATCAGCTTCATATGGAAGTGATTCACTTCTTCTGATGTCTTTGGTGAGCTGACTCAGGCTCAGCTGTGCTGTGCAGCCCAGCCAGTAGGAGGGAAGGAGGCAGAACACTAGTGCCGAAAACAGGAGAGGAAGAAAAGTGAGTAAAGGGAGGGGGACAATAGGATTTTGCCTTTTACTGGAGGACTGTTAAATTGGATCAGCTTTTATTTAGAACTAAAATTAAAAAAATGTATTACCCAAAAGGAATGAAGAAATCACCTTAAAGCCAAATGGAAGATAACTATATGTTTCACCAATTCATTTTTCAGCCTCTATCTTCAGAGACAACAGCTGTTTCCTTAAGCTTTGCATTTCAGTGTTAAAAAAACCCCTTTTTTGCCATAAGGCTTGCCAGGAGTTTAGAAACATTTTTGCAGTGAATTTACCGCAGGCTTTTATTTTGCTCACAGTGGTGGTGCTGAACTCTGGAATAATTAGGGCATCATCCTCTGGTAATGTTCCTACTTCTGCTCTGCAAAGCTTCAGAGGCACATCTTGAGGTCAATAATTTCATGTACAGTGGTGTATTTACCCTGTCTGGATGGCAGGTACCCACCAAAGCCTCTATCACTTCTCTTTGCAGCTGGACAGAGAAGAGAAAAAACAATAAACAGGTTCATGAGTTAAGGACTGGGAGAGACATCATTCACCAAATACCATCATGGGCAAAACAGACTTGAATTATAAATATTAATTGAGCTTATTACAAACAAAATCAGACCAGGATAATGAGAAGTAAAACAAGACCTTGAAAACACCTACCCCCACCCCTCATTCCTTCCCAGTTTTATCTCTTTCCCCAGTGATGCAGGGGAAGAGGAAATGAGGGTTAGGGTCAATTTATCACACATTGTTTCTGCCACTGCTCAGGGAAGGGGGTCCCTCTCCTGCTCCAATATGGGGTCCCTCCCACGGGAGACAGTTCCCTGTGAATTTCTCTGTTGTGGGTTCATCCCAGAGGCAACAGCTCCCTGTGAACTGCTGCAAGGTGAGCCACTCTTCCAGGGGGTGCAGTGCTTCAAGGACAGCCTGCTCCAGAATGGATCCCCTGGGGGTCACAAGTCCTCCTAGGAAACCTCTCCAGAGTGGGTTCCTCTCTCCAGGGGTCTGCAGGTCCTTGCCAGGAGCCTGCTCCAGCATGGGTCACCATGGGTCTCCAGAGGCTGCAGGTGGATCCCTGTGGATCTCCATGGGCTGCAGGGACACAGCTGCCTCACCATGGGCTGCACCACAGGCTGCAGGGGAATCCCAGCTCTGGTGCCTGGAGCACCTCCTGTGCCTCCTTCTGCACTGACCTTGGTGTCTGCAGAGCTGCTCCTCTCACATCTTCTCATCCTGCTCTTCTCTGGCCACAATAGCTTTTTTTTTTTAAACTTCTTCTTAAATCTGTTATCACAAGGGCATTGTCACCATTTCTATTTGGCCCAGCAGCACATCAATCTTTGGACCTGCCAGGGACTGATTCTGCCAGATGTGGAGAAAGCTTCCAGAAGCTTCTCACAGAAACCAGCTCTGTCAAGGGTTTTGAATAAAAATGATGTAAATATTTATTGGAGCATATGATACATGAATAGGGTTTCTTGAGGTCCAGAAATATCTTTGTGTGTATGGAGCTGCAGATATATTTAAATTTTGCATTTACTGGAAAACACATAAAGAAAGACAGACTAGTATCAGTATCCTTTCATCCACTTTTTTTTTTTCCTCTCACAGCAAATGGTTTCTCAGCAATATGAGCCATTACTCTCATGCCCTTAGAGAGGCAAATTTACTTATTTATTCCACTGTCCCCAGACTGCTTGTTTTCAAACACTGTGGTCATAGTAAAAGCAAGTGATTATTAGAAAAACTGATTGATAGTACATATTTATAGGAAGACCCATTTAACCTGGCACTGTGGCAGTGCTGTACTATAGCTGGATTGCAGGTTTCAGAGCTCAGGTAGTAATATAAGCACAAACTGAATGAAGCACTTTGTATGCCTGTGTCCACAGAAAAGTAATTTTATTAGGAATAGTTAAAAGTGCTTCCAAAATAATATTCTTAAAATAACAGTTTTTGGCCACATAAATCAATTTTCTGCTAAGCAAAGAGTGTGTGGCAAAAAGCCTGACACATTATTACATTGCTCCAACATTGTAGTTTCCATAATTTCTTTGAAATCCATACCTTTCATGTACAGTTCATTAACACTGATCAAAGCACCTATCTTTCTAATAAAGTAAGTTTTTCCCTGTAATCATTTGTAGATGTTTCACTTCATGTAATATTTTGGATGTTCTTTACTCTGAAATCTCATTTCTAATGTTAGGCTATGGTCAGAAAAGTGACATTAAAGAAATGATATCTTGATTTACTTTATTTCTTTTCTCTTAATGATCCACAGGAAGACTCTCATTTTAGAAGTCAAAACAAGATTTTGTAATTGCCAATACTGTACTTCAAACCAGTACTTGCAAAATCAGCTGTTTGACTGCAATTGTTGCAGCAGTCCTCCTGTTAGAGGGTAGAAATGAGCCAAGACACAGACTCCTTGTTTATCACAGCATGAAAAGGTTCCTGGTTTATTCCTCTGTCCAGCTCAGCCATCCTGACCCCAACCATTCCCTGCCTCTGCCTGCAGCAGCTCCTGCTGTGGGTTTCCCTTGCAGCCTCTGGCTGCTGGGCATTCCCTGCTGAGCTCTGCCTGCAGGGATCAGTTTGCAGGCTCTGAGTGCAGCTTTTACCCAGCCAGACTGTGACTGCAGTTCCAACAACAGCTCTGACTGCACACCCACACTGACCTCACTGCAGGGATGCTCTCTCCTCAGGATCCATCCTCTCATGAGCCTCTCACTCCCTCTTCCTCAAGGTTCCTCCTCCTTCATGATTTCCCCTCACTACCTAACCCACACCCTTTTATCTCACTTATCTTTATTGGACTCATCAGGGGGCCAGGCTGTATTGGGTAATTAACACAGCTGTTACTTATCAGGGGCAAGGTCACCTGTATTCCCTTCTCCTACAGGTCTGCTAAAATGTAGCATTTCTTCATGCTATATGAAATTAACTTTCAAAAGTAATTTCTAATCTTGTAATTAACATACTGCATGCTCAAGTCTCCGTAATGACTGAGGAGTTACACCTCTCACTAAGCAGCAAGGTGTACAGTGGCCTGAATTTTTATACAGGAAAATCTGCTTTGCTCATTGGGAAAACTGAAACCCAGCTGTTCAGTCCCTCTTTCTGGTGCTGATTCACCTCTGATGCTCGATGAAGATGGTAGCTCAGTAATTCACATCTTTTAATGTGGGATTTCAGTGGGGTTTGAGGGTATGAGCAACATCCTGAATAACATCTCTAGCATTGGAAAGTCATAAATATTTTAACTGGCTAAGATGAGGTCAAAAGTGATGGCAGAATCAGCAGATAACACTCTGGAGGCTTAGTGGGTGATTATTAGGAAAGAAATAAGGACAACTGAAAAATTTGCAGTCAAATGGGGATTCCTGCTCTTCCAAAAATTTCTTTGCTAAAGACTTGTTTTTGTTACATTCTCCGGTAGATATCACTCTTGATCTTCTTGTCCCACTTTTGGTTTTTTGGTGTTTTTTTTGTTTTTTCTTTTTTGTTTTGTTTTGTTTCATTGATACTCCTGGGATGTATAGCACTGTACCTTTGCATTAGAAAAGATAACCGTAGATTTGTTTCTTTCTCACTTCTAATATTTAAAATTATTGAAACTTTCCTCACTAAGAGAGAGGAATAAGCTCTCCATGCAGAGCCTGAGACCCAAAACAAATTTTGGGAGTGCAAAATGCAATAATTATTTACTAGAGGTAGAAGAACAATTAATTAGTTTTGAAATGGCAGCATTTGCTGATAGAGGTAACTACAAGTAATTTCCCTGTGCATGCTGAAGAAGCTGTTGTTATGTTTTCAGGATGGTTCTTCTTATGCTTTAGATACATTAACAGCAGCCTTAGTAGGGAATCAACATTTTTATGCCTACTAATAAACTTTCCTCTTCCAGATTATTGTTCTGTTGTTAAACTACCTGCCATATAATTGATTGGCATCAGAGAGGTTTTTCTGCTATTTCTCTTTGTTGTTTTTATAAGTAATAATGTTTATGTGTCATTCTAGGGTGAAGATGAAAACCTCTGCTTTGTCAGTGATAAAAACAGAGGGTTCTTGAGCAGTTGTTCAATATTTCCATGAACTTCATCTATAAAATTGTGTACTGATGAAAAAGTATGACAAAAAGAATTATTGTGGTGTGCAGTGAGGTACATTATCTCATAAAAGAATTTTTAGTATTTAAAATGCAGAATATACAAAATATGTATATACTAAACATATATACTTTTATGGCTAAAGAATTATGTCTTATAAGCCTGAGGATATGAATAAACACAGGGACAGATACAGTAGTAGGATGCATTCAATAGCATTAATTATGTAAAGTCTGACAATATTTCAGTCATATCCCCCTGTTTTACTATGCTAATAACCTAAATGTTCATCACAAATATTTTCCATGCGTGTTTTCTGCCTGAAGAAATGTGTTATTAATTATTAGTGTGTGTTTGGGGCAAAAAAAAAAAATTGTCTTCTTTGAGGTTAAGTGGGATCCATCCCTTAAAAGCAAAACTGAATCTCATTTTCAAATCAGGTAAAAAACAACCAACCTACCAAAAACAAACAAAAAAAATCCCTGAAGGTTGGGACTTTTTCACTGAGCTGAGCACAATTTTATTTGTAGAAGTTAGGGATGGAAAATAGCAGTTAAACCCGACCAGTATAATTATTCCAGAAAAACATATAGATTGAGCAAGTGTATTTTTAGGTTTTTAAAGATCTACCAAGTGATGTTTAACCAGATATCATCCCAACACTAGGAGATTCTTCCACGTCTTTGAGAAGAGCCTCTGGAATCCTTCCTATAGACAGCTGGATGCCTCAGGAATTTTCTTTTCTTCTTGTGCCATTCCTCCTACATTGAAGGCAATTGAGACAAGGACTTGCCCAGACTTCAAAATTAGAGCTGTCATGGTGTCTATACATCCAGGCACTTGATTTATGCCTCCAGAAAGTGGTGGACTTTTTTTCTATAGTTGTATCATGACTTTTAGTATTTTTGGACAGACCTATCAGGTATAACAAACAATAGTAATTTTCAGAGGACTGAAGCATTCTTTTTTCTATCAGTGACTCCCTGCACAGTCAAGCCAGAACAATATTGTGCTTTGATAAATGCTCATTTTAGGTTTCTAGCACTGAAGGAAGGCCCACATGTACTGATCATTCTGTTGAGACATGGAAATAGACTGATCAGCTCTCTATCACTGCAAGAGAGTAAAAAAATAAGGAATATTCCATAGGCTGATTTTTTTTAAGACTGTGATTCTATTTTCTCTGTTTCTGATGCAATAACACAATGTTGCTGACAGCACATTATTCCAATTCCACATCCAAGCAGTAGGATGCTTTCCATTTTAAGTTGTTTGGGTTTTTTTTTTTTTCCTTCAGAATTTGGTATGCTACTTGGCTTCCTATGTCCGTCATAGTAGAAATCCCCGCCAGAAAACTGTTTTTTTAGACTGGTATTGAATTCCCAATGCCAGATGCAGTAAATACATCAAACTCAAGCCAAAGAAAGTCAGAATTTCTCATTGGACAGGACAAATTACTATGGGTCCTGGCTGCTCCTGCTTTGACAGATATGTTTTTGAAATCACAGTACCTCTTCATAACCTGGGTTCTACTTCTTTTCAGAGTTTTTTGGGTCAGCTATCACATGATAGTTCAGAAAAAACATCTCTTTTAAAGAACCAGATTGATGCCTAGAAACTTTTTTAACATGGAAAGCTAGTCATAAAATCATTAATGTGTTTGTAAGTCTATATTCACTGCTGTAACACCAATGTTATGCTGTATCACAAAACTGCTACATCCAGACAATACACAGAGATAAAAAAAGATCAAACTTTAGAAAATAATCAGCCTCTCAGAGATTCTGACAGTGTATGTAATTTAAAAATGCCAATTTCACTGAGAACTTAGAAGGGCCCCCATGATGCTGTAGATGATTCTGTCTTCCAGATTTCCCTGGAGTGGAAGCCTCTCCCTCTTGATGTATGACACAGGCTAGGAGTTTTCAGTAGTTCCTACTCAACATGGAAATGAGAGATGTGAGATTTAACCTCAAAATAATAAAATCAAGAGAGAAAAGTAGCTGCACGCTGAACCTTATACACAAATCCTGCCCTGCAAAGAGAGATGTACAGAAGAGTCACAGCCCTATCAGCAGTGCCTTGTCCAGCAGGCCACAGCAACAGGCAGAAAAAAAGAAACTCTACTTCTGGGCATCTGCTGAGCTTTCCTTTTTTTTGTGGTATATGTCCTTCCAGAGACCCAGGAGGCCCAGTCAGAGTCCACTGAGTCCATTGAGTCCACTGTACTTCAATGTAAAGCACATCAGACACATCCACAGTTCCTTCTCATGCCATTTGTAGGAGCAGCTGGGAAAAGAAGTGGACATGAATTTCACTACTACTCCAGCTGAGTTGTAGGGAAATAAATAAAATGTGATACATCATTTTAATAATATTCAGAAATGTGCAGACAAATGCTGGAAAACAAAATAATGGCATTGGGATTTATTACCAGCCTTTCTGTTTAACATGCTATGTACCATCACAGATTATCTCTTATTATACACACAAGTCTCTTTAAGGCAGTTTCTATATATCTTGCTAATGGGAGACATCTCCTATGTTATTATTTTATTGATATAGTGCTATAAGTACACTCAGCAAATGTCCATAAAGTCTCATTTCAATAGACTTTTTTTATTATGGGCTTTTTCTCCCACTATTTCCTCACGTCCTGCTTACTTGACTGTATTTTCTCTTATCACAAGCCTTTGATAATCAAGACATTGAGGACTATGTGTTTAACTTGTGCCCTTTTTTTTTTTTTTTTTTTTTTTTTTTTTCTCTTGAAACATCCCTCATTTGAGATGCATCGAGGAAAGTTAAGTGTTCTTCTCTGTACTGAATTGCTGTTTACTGACCCCTGACCCGCGGGGTTCAATCAGAGTCTGTCCACAGCCTTCATAAGAAATCCAAGGAGGACCCCTTAGGAAAAGAAATGAGTTGCTTTTGGCAGAATCCTTTGTGCCCTTCAATATTTCATGAAGCAAAATGATTAGGCTCAACATGCTTTGGCATTCTGCCTGTTGCAGTCCAGTCAGAGCAAATATAAGCTACTTGTTGAGTGTTTTCATGACCATGAAAACAATGATGACCTTTCAGACAATAAAAGCAGTCTCAAGAGACAGGATTTAAGCAGCATCATGACATAAGGAAAAGCAATTGCAGCTTCCAGAGCTACCAAGTGTGGCTCAATAACCTAAAGACTTCAGGCTGTGTAAAAAAAGCAGAAGGTAAGTCAAAAAACATTTGTCAATAATCCAAGTAAGAGAGCACGTACAAAAGAAAGCACAAACCAGTACACACTATGAGAGAAGGATTGAATTAATATGCAGAATTTATAATAATAACAGACCACTAGAAAATTAATTTATAAGATTAGGAAATAAATTACAAAACATGGCAACTAATTTACCATTTAAAGGCTGGTTGGAGCCAGCAGATTTGTAGTGAATTTGGTATATTTGCATTATATGATTCCTTGCTTCCTCTAGAAACAAAATCTGCATTCTGTGCTGCTGTCATCATATGTGCAGAGCCAGGAGCTGGACTTGATGATCCTTGTGGGACCCTTCCAACTCAGGATATCTCATGATTCTTCTGCCCTCCCTTGTCTGAGGAATCTACCTCAATGTGATACCTCAGGAAGCTATGAAATGTATTTTGTAAATACATTTGGATACCTTTGTGCACTGTCATCAGCTCACAGCCAGCAAACATTTTCTCCAGGCTCTTGCTGATTACTACTGCGACCAAACTTCCTTCTGCTGTGTCTTTGAAGTGACCAGCAAAAAAGTGCAGATGAACTACACAGGTATTCAAAAAAAACATGGGAAATCCTGGCTGGGCAGAGGCTGAGATGAACAGAGTAGTTTTCACCTGCTCCCTTTATGCTTCAGCTGTAACTCACTGGTCTCTGAAGAATAATCTCTCAATTATGTCTCAATTGCTGAAAATGTCTGCTGTGAATTCTCTGAGAAGCTTCGTAATTTCCTAGAGTGTTTGTTGCTTTTTCCACAACTCTTTCCTTTAATGTCTAATAACTAAATAGTGTCAGGTGTATGGACATAGCTCCCACTGGCTTTGAAAGCAAATGAAGGGAAATTAAACTTTCTTTATGTAAATGAGGCCTTGTCATGCTATGGAATGCTGCAGAAACTTAGGCAGTTGTGCTAACAAAACTCTTTACAGAAGAGAACTTGTGCTTGATGCAAGACAGAAATGAAAGAAATTGTGAGGAAGGGACTATGAGGAATATGAGTGTACATTTACCCCTTTAAAAGGGTGCAGCCATAAAACCAGTGCTTAATTCAAAACCTAGGCCCCAAGAGCAGTAAGCTGCATATTAAAATAAAATTTTTTGGCAGTAAACTGATGAACTTTAAGAGTGCAGTGAACTGTGTGCCTTGTATGTACATATTAATCAAAAAGCCTTTTGGTTAAACTAATGTTCAAGGTATGATTTAGAGACTTAAAAGCAAGAAAATGACCAGGATAGACCAGAATTAATTAATTTTGAGTACTAAACTCGGGGGTTCATAACATTGCATATTGTTCCTAGATTTATTCATTACCAGTAGTGTCTGCTAAAAACTGAGGAAAATAGTTTGAGACTTGCTGTTGAAGACATTATATTGTAAGGTTATTTATTAAAGTTAGTATTTTCACTGTTTCCAAACTTCAAAGTAGCATCCCCACAATAAGGTTTTGATTTCAGATTATCAGTTGTCTGGGCAGGTTGAAAAAAGGATGTTTGCCATAACCATCGTGTTTGCCAGAAAAAATCTCCACTTGCTTTTTGTTTTCCAAAAGAGATGATGACATTTAGTGTGTACTTACTTTTTTGTCTCTCCCGTAGAACCCTGTGTCTTGTTTCTGGATACTTAAATATGTTGTTTCATGTACCTTTCCACAGACACTCTTCTATGACCTCTGTAAGAGAAAGGCTACCATAGGAGATTGATTTATCCAGTTTGGCTGGAATTCATATGTTCTTTTGAATGTGCAAGCATTGAATGATGATGATAATGCCATTTTGTGCCTAGCTCTTATTCTGGGTTAAGCCTTGCTTCTGGAATGAAGTGGATATAGTACTAAGATGTCTTAGCAAAATTGTATCTTGCTCTCTCATCTTTTTTCCACAATATTGTTCTGTCCCACTTAGATAAACAGACAGGATTGTTTTCCTCTGTTGGACAGGAATCCTGACATTATCTCTTTAAAATGCCAGAAGTCATTTAGTCTTAGAGACTTCTCTGCTCACAAATGTGCTTAACTGGTAGTTGTAACAGAATAATTTACATGTGTTCAGAGGCAGTGAAGCATGTGGGTGAGCATTCCTTCGAAGTTCATGTCAGCTGGTAGACAAATACCTTCAATGGCTTTCTTTGAATTGTCTGAAAACATTTACATTTAATTGCTGCTTCTTGATACTTGTTGCACTTGCCTGAAATGTTTCTAGATTAGATGTCTGTTAATTGAGCAGAAGGGATTTTAATGTGACATAAACATACTGACATATCAGATTGTAGTTTAAGCATCAGTAAATTTGGGAATAGTCAGCAATTAGTAAATATATGTCTAATTATACAGTGGTAAGAAACAGGTTGAGGAAAATTTTAAATAATTTTCTTATTATTCTTTAGTCTTTTGTGACTCTAGAAGGAATACTCTGACTTGATTCTGCATCCCAAGTTCAGAAGTCTCAGTCCCAAATTTTTTTTAGTATTTTCAAAAAAATTGATAGAATTACCTCTTTTTTTTATTTATTTCTGATAAGTTTCTCATAAGTCTCTAACCAAACATAATTTTTGGAGGAAGAAGATAAGACATCTTGATGTAGAATCTTCAGTTTGGTATTGGGAAAAATCAAGATATTTTCTAAGCATAAAGCATATAACAATTGTTCTTCCCCCAATCTCCCTTATGGACTGTGTTGTCATGCTTTAGGAAAGGTACTCCACAATTTAGTGTTCCCACTGGAACAAAACCCACACACTACTCACTCTCTCTCCCACCTTTCCCCCCTCCCCAATGCAGCAATTAATTGGAGGAACAAAAGACAAAATCAAAGTTTGGTATAAGAAAAATTTACTGGAAGCAGCAATGAGATAAGAAAACAATCACAGCAACAATATTAATAAAAACACTCTACAAAAGAGACAATGCAGAGTTCAAGCTGATGACAGCCACACTGCCCTGATCGCTCCCTCCAAGCAAATACTGTTGATAATATCCTGTTGTTAGGGGATCCCAAAACATGCTGTAGTCCAAGAAAGATAAAGCATGCAGAAAAAAATAGATTGGCTGTCTCTTGTGTGAGTAAATCATCTTTTATAATAAACTCTAGATGTCACCCAGGTTCCAAAAGAGAAGTGATTTTCAGTGCAGACTCAGCTTCCAAGTTTTATTGGGTCCTGACCTTTTCAAGTATGATCCAACTCCAAATCTTATTCTTCCTACTGTATTCCCATTAAAACTTTGACAGTCATAATTTTCCTTCACATTTTACTTCCCTGGGCCTAAACAATTATAGGTCCTCATAAACTGAAAGGACAGAATCCTAAAATGAGCTCTAATTTGAGTAATCTTTTCCTTTTACTAATTTAAAAGCCCAAACTGCACTCTATCATCTTATGCAAATTACATCATGTATGGGAAAAAAATTGTATTAAGAGGCCATAAGAGTGACTGCTAGTGATTAATGAGTCAAATTTGCAGCCATTTTCTGAAACCACCCAGGTGCTGTAAGAGACTGGAATGTTGGTGCTAAGGGCTCAGTTTGCTAGGGATGCCCCTGAGACTGACTGGCCTCTCAGGTACAGAAGGGTGTGCACACCTGGAGATGCAAACTGGGTTCCCAGGTAAGGCTGGTTAGAGGCAAACCCTGTGAGGTAAGTCCTTCTGATCATGCCATTGTCCTCCCTTATCTATAGACTCCAGCTGTGAAAACTCCAGTCCAAAGCATGGGACATTTATGTGTAGGATGAAAGAATTATTTTTGGGTGATGGGCCATGATTCATTCATCTATGTTGACTAAGAGGCAGCTGCAACACCTTACAAAGTGTCAAGACCCTAAAAGTGTCCTGTGGTCCACAGCACTACATCATTCAGGTGTGTTGTGATTTCCAGTATATTACCCAGTGGGAAACTCCCCTTCCCTGGGCATTCCCACCTGAACTTGGGTGACTATAAACCCAACAGAGTTTGTGTCCTTTGGATTTGTTCGCCCACCTCTTGATGAGTACAGTCTGTGACTACCACCTCCAGAAGACTGCAATCACTGAGGGGACCAGGAGGACTGACAGGATGTTCGTGGAATCTACAGAGTGGTGGTATTTTTCTCTGCCACTTTCTTTCTCTTCCCACCTTCCTTCTCCCTATCTCCCTCCCTCTCTACCTCACATTTACTGCTAAATAAAAATCCATTCTATTGACTTTGGCATATGGTCTCATTTGCGCTTTAATTTGGGCAGCGGCATCTCTGTAATAATTTTAATAATCTGACTTCTACAGAGGCCCTTTTATTATTGTATTAGGACAATCACAAATTAACAGCACTTTCTACCAGACAACAGCACGAAAATTCCAGTATACAACTGAAAATTGTACATAAACAAGTACAAACTTTTCATATAGTTTTTGTTTTAGCAGTCATCCACTACGAAATGCAATACTATTAATGAAGCAAAACATAAATTTATTAAAATAGTTTAATTTAAAATAGCTTCACATCCAAGCTGTAAAAAGGAAAACCTCTTTTATCCCTTGCTTTGATGAATCTGGCCTGTGATCTTGTGCACTTCTAAAGATGATCAAATTGAGCAAAGAACCCCATGAATTCTAACACAGCACTCTGAGTGATGTGCTTAATGAACACAGCATGAGATATTTAGTCTACCTGGAGGACAGCTGATTCCATCTAGCTACTTGTATTTTCAAACAGCAGTTTAGTCAAGATACACTGGGTCAGCTACTGAAACACTTATATAGTAGTGGCTCCTTTGGAGCAAATTATGTTTGCACATTTTACCATATCTGACACTTGACAGTATTTCTGTCACTAGAAAGGGTTGGGTTTATTTGTTTTAAAATTATTTTATTTTACTGTCTATTCTGTTTGCCACTACTATTATTATCACAGTTTTTTGGAAGAAAACTGATGGAAAAGAAAGAAGAAGGAAAACAAAAATTAAGTGCCAAGGGAAAATAATATTTATAGGACCATGAATAGAAATAATCATTTAATAGCTTTCTCTTCTGTAATTTTCTGCTGCCCATAGCATATAACTGCAAGTCCCTGAAATAACATAATCTCTCATCATTTACTTCTTGTGTAATCAGTGTATTCGTATTTCATATTCATATTTCTTCTTCCAAGTAACCTGTTTCACTGTCTCTTCATTCGAAACTTGACTCACTTGGACTAACACAGGTTCTGTACTTTGGGCTGATGATTAATAGGTATTCCTCCACTCAAAAAAAGGAAATGTGATGGTACAATTATACAATTATGCAGATGGAAATTTTTCTGACTTAATTTTACAATGAAATTAATGTTTTGATGTGAACTTTGGTTTCCAGTAAAATGTAGCAATAACATTTCAGAGGTACTAGGGAATCGTAAAAAATAGAGACAAGTTCTATTACTTGAAATTCCCTCTGAAGTTACCTCAAGTTTTGCCTGAGTTTTAAGTAAGCCTATGGCTCAGTAGAGTCCTGCAGTCAGTTGAAGATCGTTATCATATTAGGGCAAGTTTTGTGCTGATACTGAGCTTCATACATACAACTGAATTCCTTTTCTTGTGAAGCTACCACGGCACATTATGGGAAATCAATATTTAATTTAACACATTCAGTAAAATATCCTGTATATTTTTTGTTCTGCATTCCTTCTTTTTTTTGTAATGACACCTCTTCCTTTTTTATCAGAGAGAAAAATATTCAGCTTTTAGTAAGTTCAGAAAAAGAGTTTTCCATTTATCCAGGAGAGAGCTATGCAAAATCCTTTGCAGAATCTGCAAAAACGACATGGTGTGAGATTTGTTCATTAAGCTGTAAAAGAAGTGCAACAGGTTATGTATTCTCTGGCATGCCACTTTCTGCTGAAGCACACATGCACTCTCAGATGGGTCAGGCTATTAGCAAACAGTGCTAGTCAAGCAGTGATGCAGTCAGGTTCCTAAGATGAAGTAAGGATGGTAGCCTACAAGATGCTGCTGGCAGAAGGAGTTTTTGAGACACAGCCATTGCAATACTTCAATTGCCAGGCTCGGTTCATTCTCTGGCAAGCTGAAAACTTAAAACACCTACAGACTTTTCCTGTTAAGAGAAATGTAAACATGCAATGAAAATGTAAACTTTTATTAATGTAGAAGTGCTGCTAGAAATCGATAAATAATGAAATGTGATATTGTACACACTTTTTCAACTAATTTTCCATTTATTTTATTTGAATTCTACTGATGGCTCTTGGCAGGCTTATAAGATATGGATGATAGAAGTTTTAAGGTCGAAAAAGATGTCTAAGATCATGGAATCTGCCAAATCAGCACCACTGTGTTCACCACTAAAGCATGTCCCCTGATGAAACCTGCACCCATTTTTTTAAAACTTCCAAGTATGATGATTCCACCACTTCCCTGGGCAGCCTGTTCAAATGCCTGACTACTCTTTCAGTCAAGAACTTTTCCCCAATACCTTACAGTTCAAAGTAGCTATAAAGATATATTTCAGGGCAGGGTGTAATGCCTATTAGCAAGAAAGAAAAATGCTGCTGTCATGCCTTGCTACTAAACTTCCTGTGAAAAGAGATCATAAACACTCTAGTGCACTTTACTTAGTGCACTTCACCAAGCTAATGCTTATCTAGGCCTTTTATTTTCCAAAATAAGTGTTAACCTTTCAGTGGATCAAATACTTAAGGAAATATGCATACGGCTCTATTCTTCAGAATTTTATCATGCTGCGTATTTTCTGCTTTGAGCTTCAGTGACACCATTTGATGAGTTTGGAATATTCACTGTGAGTCAGCCTTCATCAGCTGTTTATTTGGAAAGTAATTATTATGTAATGTTTACCAGTGTATGCAACTGGAGAAACCTTAAAGGGGAATCAATCTACAGATGCCTATTTAGTCCTTTCAGACATTCTTGACTGACCATGGCAGCTACATTAGGATCAATATATCTGGTGGTGTGAGCTACTCTTGGCATTTGTGCCTCTAGGTAGGTGAAAAGCAGCTGGCTAATAAATTTTCTGCATGGATATCAGCTCAGATTTTTATACAGCATATTTAAAATTTGAAGACCAGTGCCTCATAATTCTCACAGCCTGCCTATGGTGTTTCTGATGCACTCCTTGGTGGGGCTATCCTTGATGAAGTCTAGCTTTCTTGGGATTCTGGAAGCTTTGAAAGATTCCCACAGCAGATATTAAGGCTCCTTACCTCCTCTGATTTCTAACAAAATCATTTGTGGGCTATTATTTTGTCATAAGTGAGAACATTTATGAAGAATTCAGCGCCTCATTCAAAGCATCGAAAAATTGGGCAAGCACAAATGGAATAGCTGCTCCTACTGAAACAATGTCCATTTTTTTTCCTAAGGAAAAAATTCCAGTTTTTTCTAAGAGAAAATTGTTACAAACAGAAATTAACTAACAAATTGCATCTTGGAAAGTTTAAGAAATACTCAGAATGACTCACAATGCTTATAAAAGGCCCTAATGACTGCTCTGGAACTCACGTCATGGATAAGTTTAGTAATGAACATCTGACTTGACTATTTTTAGGTATTGTTCTAAAGTATGTAAAATATCTTTCCTCCAGTCGACTGATTTAATTAATAAGTGTTCAAACATTCATTACTTAAGCTAGTAATCACTGAGGTAATAAAACATGAAGAGCGATTTTTAAATATTGTACTTAGAGTTGCTATTGGATTTGCTTTAGTTACAAAGCATTGCTATGTTATCAACAGAGATTTGGCTGTCTTCATCAAGAATTCAATGCCTTCTGTCATGAGAAATAAAGCCAAGATAAATATACTGGACTTTACAATTAAGAAGATATTTTTATATTTGTGGAGATATATTTTCTCTTTTTATACTTGTGGGGACAAAAGACTAGAGAAGGTTAGCAGGAGTTTGCATACCTGCTTGGGAGAAAATAGAGAAAAATGCAGTGAGACATTATTTTGAATGTGATGTTCACTGGTTCCAAAGAACTGTTGCTGATTGAAAAGAGCATGTACAATATTTTTGCAAAGAGATTGAAACCCCCAGTATCAGATCTAACATGACAAACCTACCATCCAGGGGTTCTTTCGTTGTGACTGTTCACAAAAAATCCAAAGCAGTTCCAGAATACCAAGATTATCAAATATTACTAATACATCAAGACAGGTATATATTTATATCTTCATAGGTAGGCATATGTTTGCCTGGTACCTGAGCTGAACAGCTGGTGGTAATTTTTATAATTTCTAGTCACTTAAACAATCCACTCTCTTAATGGGAAGATCAAGAAAAAAATACATAGTGAAATAAGAATGTATATTTTATCATGAATAAAAATACTGAACTTTTGAAAATACATAGACATGTCATGGAAATAAGTAATAATGCATCAACACATGAGTTGTTAAATTTCTGGCTTTAGGCTCTTTCCCCTCCTCACGACATTCTGCTTTGGATACCCACAAGGAGTGTCTGCATGTATGTATATATGCATATATGCACATATGCTGCCCATCCCTGACTACATTTATAAATGAATTATGTGGCTTTTATGTTATGCAAGAGCTTGTTCTACCATATTTTGTATGTGCAATTAATTACACAGACTATTTTGCCATTGTTGAATTGCTGAGGGGGAAAAATGATAAATGTTAATGAAAAATTCAATAATATACATTACTGAATTCAAGGGGAATTCTGTCATACTCTTCATTTTGGCTCTATTTTTTATCGTGGGAAGGTACAAAGAAGAGTAAAGATGTTTTATTATTCTCCAATTCATACAAATTCTTTTTCTTCTACACTGCAGGAATACTGGTACCTGGAGTTCAAAGAAACTAATCCTTATAACTTGCAAATACTTCTCTCCCACTGAACTCGATTGCAAAGCTCTGAGCTGAGTTGAAAGTGACCCAGCTGAGAAATAGATTACAAGAAGGAATGGGAGGAATTTTCTCATAAAAAAGGACAGCAGTTGTGCATTAGAGCACACATCACGTTATTTCCTTTGTGTACACCTTGTATTTTAACAAGCTGCAGAGAAGTAATTCACAGAGAAACTGTAGGATGATACATTAGTTTCTGGAAGGAATTTACAGAGCAGCTTTGCATCTCTTAAGCTTTCCTCTTTTTAAACTGCATGCATTTGGCTCTTTCAGGTACCCCACTGTGAGAGACTGAAAAGATCACTGTCTTAAAACATTTTAGGTGTATGTGTGGGAAAAATGGCCAGCTCAGCTCAGGTCTTGCCCTGGTGAGGCAGTGCCACACTCCACACCCCCAGAGCCTGCATCCCAGCCCTGCAGGGGCTGCCCATCCCTGGCACAGCAGAGGCAGTGCTCCACAGCCACCTCTGGAGCCCCAATCCAGCCCCACAGTGGCCAGATGACCCGAAATCCCACCTGGGGAAAGGGACAGGAAGGCCAAAGGTACTTAACCCAGGACACAAGGCAGGCACATGTCACGACCCTTCCTTCCCTTGGATTTTATATCAGCCAAACACTGCTGGAACTCTGGAGTGGGACCTATCATTCTTCTGTTCTGTATTCTTCCTCTCTTTCTTTTTCATCTCCTTCTTGTAATTTTGAATAAATTGAAACCAGATGGGCATGGAGTTTGCTAAGCTGAATGGGCTAAATTAAAGCTTTATTTTATGTTGGTTGAATGCTCCTCTGAACTTTTACTAAAGTTCTCTGATTTTCTGAAGTTACCGGTAAATTTTTGTTTTGTCACTTTGACCTCTTGAGAATATCTTTCAGGATTTCTCTTAGCATCAGCCTCAAAGTATATAAAAAATCCATACACCCTTTTAGGAGCAAGTTTTTTTGGTGCCTTACATTTTAATTGGCACAATTAGAAGGGTGCTCTTGAGGTGACATATTTTATACAGGGGTAACTGCTAGTTGCAAAATAAAGCAAAAAAAAAAAAAATTTAGTCTAAACTGATAGTCTTCAGCAGATAAGCCCTGGAAACCCTGGTAAAAATTGACACAAGTTGTTCTCCACTGATGGAGTTGCAAAAAGCTTATAAATTTTACCCATCCCCAAACATGGAGATGTGGGCTGACTTTTTCCTTTTCCTTGGGTGTGAATACTGAGGGTTCCCCTGAAGACTTGTTGGTGGGAGGGATAAGGATGGGATAATCTGGGACATGTGCATTTGTTTGAGCTATAACAATATCTGGACCTGTAAGATTACAGATTCCAAGGAAGGAGTCTTTAATCTTAGGCAAGGAAACCTAACTATTGAAAATTGGCCTATCTTTGAAGTTTGTATTTTTTGACAAGAAGTGCAATGCATTTACAATATCAATAAGCAATAAAGAACCTCAATTGAACTGGCCATGCTATTTCAGAGCTCGTGTTAGAAGTCCAGCAAGTATCAAAAATGGTTTTATTAAATTGTCTAATGTTTGATATGTTATTAATAAATAAGCAAGAACTATGTAAAAGGCAAGACCTCACCAAAGAAGAACACTGTATCAAGAAACAAGAAGGAAATCACCAGCCAGTCTGCTGGACTCTTTGGTCACTGCAGCTGAAAGACTGATTTCATTAATTCTTCCCCAAAATCGTGTTTTGCATCTCAACTTGCCTATAGTTTTAGAGACTCACAGGGTGAGGAGGGAGGACTTGCACAGAGTGAAATTTTTATTGTAGCTAGACTTATGATTATTGAAATAGCAATTGTCTGTTATTTGATTTCTTGTATATTTTCCTCTTCTTTCTCTTCTTCTCTGTCTCCTAGGTTGGGACCCATAAACCCTTTCAAGAGCCTTGTCTAGCAGGTTTGGGGGACCTTATACCCATGTCTTTTAATCCTTTCAGCATTCATGTTGCCTGTTTTCAGAGCTTTCAGAAGCAGTGTAAACCAGAATGCATAATTCTGCTTTCACCAGAGCTTGGCAAAGTCCTTAGTTGATTCCCTAGCTTTACATAAAACCTCCTGCTCCAAAACTATTCCAATCAATTGACAGATTCCCACTTGGTACCATGGGCTACATGTCAAATTCTCTGTGGGGAGATCAGAATGCAGATTATACCACATTTCTTTTTTCCCTTTGATGGTATCTAAATGCAACCTGCCCTCTGAAAGTCATGTGCCTGGCATCCCTGAAATAAACATTTCCTTCATTTGTTGACTAGTACTAATTCCTTAGTCTGCTACCTTTGGAAAGCGATTACATTGCTCATATATAAAGTCTTTATCCTCTACCCAGAAAGACTGTTGACATACTGGAAAGAGTTTAGCAAAAAAAAAAAAAAAAAAAAAAAAAAAAAAAAAAAAAAAAAATCACAAGTATTATCCAAGATCTGCAATATCTGTTTTAGACTGAGTGATTGTTTTGGTTAAGACAGAGAAGGGTACAAGATGAATTGCTCCTGGTTCTGCAGGAATGTAAAGGAGAATAAATTTTTCATAGTAGCAGGCTCCATAGTACAACAAATTTTAGTGGCCATGAATTTGACATCAAAAAGCTTTTGTGTTTTTACCAGAGAAGGTAAGAAAGCCTTGGAAATATTTGCTTAATGAGCATGGACATTCTCAATTAATAAGAACTTAAATCAAGAGACAGCCCATAACCGGCAAAGAGCAGATGTCCTGTTGCAGGATTCATTTGAAGAAATTCTATGACCTGTATAAGCATGAAATCCAACTAGGTTTTATTGCCTTAAAAACAAACAAACAAACAAAACAAACAAAAAACCAAAAAAACCACAAAGACAAAATTTTAAAACAACCTGGATATTTTCCTACAATTTTTTTCTAAAGACACCAAAATCAGTATGTTTTATTTAGGTTTCCCTTTTATCAGTTTCACATTTTAATAACAGCCTGTGTATGTGCAGTCTTTATCTAATCATAAGAAATCAGGTTCAGGGTCAGCTCCAAAACTGGGGCAGAAAATGCACTCTCACAGACACTGAGTCAGTTTTATCACTTGTAAGGAACAGTTAGTGTTCCTCATTAATGCTCAATAGTGCCAGCTTCATTGTCCTTTTTATTCATTTCTTTACCCAACACCATAGACACATAAAAACACCACAGTGGAGTTTTGTACTAGGTGATTTTCTTTCATGACAGTACATGGATTTTCTTTTCCCATTACAAACTTAAAATGAGAACACAAAATGTACAAATCTTCCATGAAATTATATTAGAAAAAGAATGTTTCAAGTCAATCAAATATTCTTTTTAAGTAAGAAAGAAACATTTTGTTTGGAATTTAGGTTTAGTGTCTATTTACTCATATTGAAAATAATTTAATTTTCAGAAGTCATTTAAAAATGGTAGATCCCATGGAGCCAAAAATGCTGAAATGGAGTGTTATCCTGCTGTCAAAACACTTTATATTTTAGGCAGATTTTATATTCTCCCCCCTTTGTGTCAATTAGACAGTAATGGCATTTCTCATTGAAACTTTTTTTTAGTCACAGATTCTACCTGGATTTCATAATACCACGTGTATCTGGGTGCATAAAACCACATCAAGTATATAAAGCAAAATAACATGGTGGGGTAGGGGGGAATTCTGCAGAACCAAGAGCATGGGAGTGAAGACGTTTACATCCACATAATTGTTCTAAGATACTCTTTCACAATATACTTAGGCTCTTAAAAATAAATTTTAAGTTCTTTCAGACAAGGATCTAAACGAATGCAGGAACAGAGTCTCATTTGACTGTCATTAATATCCTAATGCACACCCCCTCTGATTTTTTCATGGTGCTAGGGTGTTGAAATCATAGACTATCCAGAGTTGGAAGGGACCTACAAGGATCATTGAGTCCAACTCCTGGCCCTTCATAGGACAGCCCCCAGCATTCCCACCATGTCCCTGAGAGTATTGTCCACATGCTCCTTGAGCTCTGTCAAGTTGGTGCTGTGAACTCTTCACTGGGGAGCTTGTTCCAGCATCCAGACACCCTCTGGGTGAAAAACCTTTTCCTATTATCCAACCTAAACTTTCTGTGACACAGCATATATGTTAAAGACACCAAGCACTACAATGGCTGTCTGCCACTCCAGTCACAACATACCTGAACTAAGGAAAAACAATTTATTTTGAGCAGCTACTCGTTTCTGGTCACATTTTTCATACTGTTTTAGTGAGAGAGAGTAGGATGTTCTCCAAACAGTATGCTTGCATTAGACTCCATAACTCTGTGTTTCATCTTTATACCACCCAGCACTTCCTTTTTTTCACTTCTTTTGAAGAGGGGGCTACTTGCAATCTAAGCACTATTCAACATATTATAGCTTATGGGTTGGAAGGACCCACAAGGAGAAAGAAGGCAGAAAATGAGGCCCTTGTGTGCAAGTTAAACACAATTCTGGCCCATTGCTTGTAAGAGTTTTCTGTCTTCCTACATAATATTCTCCACATTCATCATTTTCCTTTATGTTGAAAACTAAGAAAAAGTAGTTTTGAACATTTTTCATCTGTTTTGTAACCTTGACTTATATGGTCCCTTTGTTACTTTTCAGTGGCCTCCTATTCTCTCTAGATATTACTAGAACCCTTTTGCAGCCTTGTTACTTTTGATTTAGCTTTCTTTGCTTCGCTTACTTTACCTCTGCTTTGTTTGCCAGCTAGTTTCCATCTGCTCCTTTCAATCTATTCATGTTGGATTTGGGGGGTTTGGTGGGGGGTTTTTTTGTCTTCTCAGGGCAAAATGAATAATGCAAATTACTTTGCTGCTACCAAACGAAAGGAACCATGTAGGTGTAATTCTTTAGGTTTAATTCTTTGCTGCAGCACTTGCCTCCCTGCAGTGAGTGAAGTCTTTTGATCAACTTTTATGTCTTTGCTCTAGCTTAACAGCTGAATGTATTGTCGACGGCAATTTATTAAAACATATTTTGATTTCATAGCTCAAATAACAGAATACAAAACTAGCAGCAATCCAGCAATCATTCCTCTGTTTTCTCAAGAAAATGGCTTATTTGTTCTAGAGGGAGGAAAAGAATTGCATGTTAGTGCAGATGTAGAAAAAAGCTATTCAAATTCCTATACAGTCCAGCACTTGCATTTTCTTTCAAATAACATAGCTGTAGCTAAGGCAATATATATGAAAGCAAAGACAACATTACACATAAGGTACTGTAAATTCTAAATTGCTGTACATCCGTTATACGGCACATCTGGCAGGAATGCCAGATCTGTAAGCAATACCTCTTATGATTAAAACATCTTGATACATTATGTTACTAATATTTTCCCACAGAACATCATCTCAACTAAAGAAAAAAATGCAGAACGCTTTAGGAATAGAAATAGGAAGTGGAACCTGGCTCCAAGTGCTGCCATTTAGAATTTAGTTAACTAAAGTAGTAGATGGTAAAGTGTCTTACTGAAGGCAAGGCACCCGCCCAAATATATTTTTCTCTTATTTGGAATCTACCTCTCTGTCTTTGGCAAAACCTACCGATACATTTTTAAATTCACTTTTGGGTGCTCACATTTGGGTCATTTCAGTTTATAATGTATTCACAAACTGTCCTCTGCCCTTTACTCATTATATCTGACACTGCTCCCATCCCCAGACTCTTAAAATACTGAAAAGTACTAAAATGCCACCATCAAAACTTTCCAGTACTGGTGCATGAATATGGGATTTGTGAATGGATGTAAAATCCCTTATGCAAATGTTTACATAGGGATTGGAGTAAAGCCTTAGAAAACTCTAGTCAGGCTACAAGAAGGAAATCCTTATTAAAGAGGAAGATAGAACTGGAGGAATGATCATGACTTTGAAGAATAAATAATAGCTCTCTAAAGTTACTGGTTACTGGAGGTATTATGAAGATATTTGGGTCAATGCTTTGCAATGCAATTTTTTCGGGAGTTTCTGTTTGTTTAGGACTTTGTTTCCTTGTTTTTATAGAAGGCAGCTAGGGCATGCTCTGTAACATTTTAATTCTATTTTGATGATTCACATCCAGCTTTAGTGCTTTGTACTAGACACAGGAATGTATGCAGGCTTGCTCCTTCAGTAGTTCTGCAGCCTATGACTGAGGCATATTTGCGAGCACACAGCATTTGTTCACTTGGACTTTTATATCAGAATGGGATCATCTGCAAGTAATGCGCATTTCAGTCATGAACTGCAATCTCTTTAGGTAGGTATCCTTTGTAGACTTGACTTCTAGGTGTCACACTCAGAAGTGAATGCATAATACATCATCTGCCCACATGAGCTCGTACACTGCTGGAATCAATATTTTATTATTAACATCGATGAATTTAAATTTTTTAGCTGAGAAAGGGTAACATAATTGAGATGTGTTCGAGTAAGGTAATTCATATGTTATAAGTATATAGGTAGAGTGCCAAAAAGTCTGAAAAATAAGGTACCAAGTAAGGAATGAAACTGACATCTTACAGACACATATAACAGCCAAGTCAAAAGCTCCTGGCAATACTGCTTAAGACAAATTTTGCAAGAATTATAGAAAAATGTCCTCGTATATTTTAGAGAAACTGGTGTTTAGTGATGTATTAGATCTTATTTGATTGATTTTTGTTAGGATTAGGAGCATACTGTGTTGCAAGAAGAAAACTGAAGTACGTAAAATAATTTATACAGGCTCTATATTGAGGGCAGTTTCATTCATTGTAGAAATAAATCTACTCCTCTGTTTGAAACTATCAATTAAAATAGTAGCCATTATTCATGAAAATAGATATATAGAATGTTACTCATGACAGGAGAATGTATCATGTATAAGTGGTCAATAAATCATGTTAGGAGAAAAGTGATATGGAAAATGGTGGCACTTAAACTTTCAATTTTCATTAAAATTTTAACTTCCGCCAGTTGTTCAGCAGTGAGACCGCCATGCAAACCCATGTGAGCACTCCTTGCTGTTCAGAAATTTGGAAAAACTACTACCCCTGGCTCTGCTGGCTTCCAATATCTGCCACAGACCGTACAAATGGGCTGTGTAGGGGCATGCTCTCCTATATCCTGTACTCACTTCCCTCCTGGTTCTGAAGCCTGTGGCTTTTATTTGCTCTCAGTTTGCCACGAGGATCAGGAGGAAAATTTGCTAGTGAAGTCAATACTCTTAGTGAAATAGTACAACAGAGAGAGTCCGTTATATGACTTATTTTACCACTTTTTCTTAGTTTTCTTACCTCCCTTTCTTCTTGCTTTGTCGAAATACATCCTTAATCTGCCATTGGTACCTAAATGTGTTCTTATTTAAATCAATGGGCCACCTACACTTAAATGATCACACTCAACCTTCAAAACACTTGATTCCAATTGCTTTGCTTTTACAAGACCTCCAACAGAGGTTAAATTTAGTGACAGTGAGCATACTGGCCTCTCAGATGCTGCTAAGGCATCATATTTGACATAAGCTGTATTTCTCACGCTATATTGTATGTAACACCATGGAAAGATATTATGCTTATAAAATTAGCCTGACACCTTGGAAACCTGGTTATAGAAAATGGTGCAGCTAGGATTAGCACCATCATGTAGTTGCACAACAAGTGACATTGTTCCTCCTCCAAACACTCTCCTGTCCCATGGCAGGCAATCCTTTTCCGTTCCCCAAGCACAGAGGTAGAAAGAGGGGCAGAGGGCAGGGCCTTTTTTTTTTTTTTTCTTCCCTGTCGTCAGTTCCTATTTTAGCGGCAGTATAGAGCAATCAAGAAGATTGAAGGCTGCAGTGAGTGATGTCAACTGCATTTCTGCTCTCTGCATCCACCTTCACTTTGGGGGGCACAGGTGACATGTATCATCTCCATTTCCTCTGCTCTTAAACACTGCAGAAAGTATTTCTCAACAGGACTTAAGAATCAGCCTTTCAGATGAAGACAAAGAAGGTGAGAGCAGAGTGAGAAGGCAAGAGGACTAAACACCTTCCAGGTTCAGTCTGAAAAGGAAGACACAATTTAGACAGTGAGAGTTGGGCCCTGAGTGTGAGAGTTAATGGTTTATGGCAGTAAGGATCGTTCGGTAGTTCCCTTTTGGCTACTTAGCAAGACTTAATCAATTTTCAAGTACAGCTTAATTTTATTCATTGCCTTAATGGTTTTTATTCAGCTTTAAATTTTCTGTCTGACATTAATCTTTCCTTAGACTTTCACTTTTCAGAGGGTTTTTATTTAAGAGGAGCTTTTTAGTCTGTATTTTTTTACCTCTTAAAATTACCTTACAGGTAACAATTAAACTGCTGCTAAGCAGAATGGTGTCAGGTTTTACATGCTGTACTGGCAATAGAGCATCCCCAAATCCTTCACTGCAATTTACCTACCTTGAAAGCTATTGGCTTTTACTTACAGCATACTCATTGCACACTCTCATAAACATACTTTGCACTGACCTACTGGCTCAATGAATCTGGTCTGTTGGAAGAAATTAGACTATCAGTTATAGAAGTATGAGGGATATTTGTTCAGCTGCTACAGAGGCAAAAAAAAAAAAAAAAGCCAAATAAATTTGGTTTGTGAAGGCTATATGTTTCCATCTGACAGACAGGATAGCTCTCTTCTCTAGAACAACTCCCGTGATCCTTCAAGTGTTCTTAAAACATTGCATCAGGTTTCCTTTTCTAGGAAGAAAGAAAAGCTTCAGGAAAAAAAAGGCTTCTCTGTGGATTTGTGAAAAATGCACCGGTAATGGTTTACATGTCCACACAAGTATAAATGCTTGTACTTGAATATTCTGCATATCCTTAAAGTTTTACATCTATAAAGAAATGTATTTATATATGTAAACACATATATTTACATTATCTTTTCTTGTATCCTGTCTTAAGCTAATTTTCCTCCTTTGGAGTGGAAAGACAAACACATATGATATTAAATATATACTGGTCAGCCTTGAAAATGAAACCAAAAACTTCTTGCAATTCAAAACCACTACCTGTGTCAATTAATCAAGACAAAAAAGCTACTCCAAATTACTGCAGATCTCCTTATTTTCCAGAAATCCCCTGGATTCCCTTCAGTTTCAGGTTATGAAGTATTGATTCTTTTTAAAGTGATCTAATTTTTGTGAGGAATGTGAGTTACCTGTATGAAAGTGTGGTAAATCAGCCCAACTCGGCAGCCTTCACAGAAGAGCAGAGAAGAAAGGTGGTCACTGGCTAAAGTCAGTTTGGCACCTTGGAGGTTACTGGGCTGGTGAAGGTGTTTTTGACAGAGTCCTGAAAGGACTGATAAGGCTGGGACAAAAGGAAATCTCATAAGATGAGGTTGCTTGCTGTCACCTCCCAGCTGGCTGAGGCTGGCAGGGCCTCAGGTGATTATTACTGAGCAATTTGAGTTGATTTGTTCTGGTTTAGAGTTTGTGGGTTTGGAAATAAAGCAAGCCCTGAGGAGGGGGATACAAAGAAAAGATCTATGGTTAAGGACTTGATTTTTCCTTGTACGGCTGGTGAGCCTGTACAGTGACTTACAATTAGCAATAAAGTCCAGACAGTTCTTTACAAATCATGAGCTAGGTGAATCCTTTGCCATCAGAAGAACTCAGTGCCTTTAAAGAAAAAACGTTTCAATGAATGTCTGTTGAAATTCAAATCTTAATTCATTCCAGCTATGCTTGGGCCTCTTATAGAGTCTCTTTCTGTGAACACTGAAGCAAGCAGTCATTGCTTGTAGAAATGAAAATTCAACCACACAGGTTCCATACTCATATCACATAAGGTATATTTTTTTCTGTGGGGTGGGAGACTAATTTAAATGGAAAGGGGTAGAAGGGGAAATGTTCCAGCAAAACCTTATCAGAGCCCTGCAAGAGGAGCAGCTGAGCACCCACTGTTCTATTACTCATATGTAAGAGAAGCATGTGTGTAGCCATCCTATGTGACATTGAGGAAACCAAATAAAGCTGTAAAAATAATATATACCATCTGAAATTCTCCCTGCCATTTTAAAGGTGACCCATTACTGTTTGCTTATTTAGTTTCTGGTATTTGTTTTCTCCTTAAAAGATGATTTCAAAATTATGGTGGATTTTGGAAACCTGCTTCAATTAAAAGCCAGTGTTAACAAGTAGTTATACACATACACGAGCAAGATTGTCCAGGTGAGTATAGAGGCCTGTAAAGTCATTTGAAATAATTCTGTATGCAATGCAGATGTGGAATTAGCAGTGCCAAAGGTAACATCACAAACCAGCAAACAAAGCGGTGACTCAACTGAATGGAGAAAATGTCAGAGGAGACACCACAGCCCCAGCCTCATTATTCCAAGGTAGGTAAGACACATAACTGCCTGCTACAGAGTGATGCTTGTTTCCTTCAGACACTCATCAGACACCGGTTCTTATTCTCAAAGAAAAATCATAAAATAATAAATGAAAGCAAAAAATCACGAGGCAGTAAACGTTCCTTTTATTCCTCTTCTTGCTAATGTGTCAGAAAATGAGACCCAGATGTTGTGTGTGCTGTGTGAATGCTCACCCTCCAGACTGCACAGTGTCTCACCCTCTTTGCCTCCTGTCTAGCACCACAGGCATTTTTGAGGCTGCCAGCAATGATGAGCTTGCACTCAGCCACACGAGCACGAGGAATAGTCTCCTGCTTTCTACCATTTTTGTCACAAAACATCACTGCTGAAACAGCTCAGGGGTAGTGCACTGGCTAGGTACTCTATTACACTCTGATGATGTACTTCTAAAACCAAGACCTCCTTACCTCACCCAAGCATGTGCACGCATCAGGCTTGAACGGTCCAGTGAGGGAGATCCATTTCCTTCTCACTGCTCCCATACAGGAGGTGTCACATCACTGGAAGGGCAGCAATGCTTTTACATAACAGATGACACTGACGCTTTAAGTTTTAGCTTTCATGTTTTTCAGATTCTGTGCTGCCTAGGGGTGTAGTTCTGAGCCTCATATTAAGTGCTAATAAGCTCTCTTCACAGAGTAGGGAGACAAAACAGGTCTTTCCTGCTGAAGACCAAGGACAACGAGTACAACTTTCAATCCCAAAAGCACAAGCAATGGTGGACTGAAGGGAGAAAACAAGAAGGGTGGAACCTCACAACCCAAAGCTGTAACTGGACAATCAAACCCCAATATGCAAATGGACCAAAACTTGTAAAAGTGTGAGACCTCAGGACTGGTTGTCCATTTTGTGATCATTTCGGGTGCACCTTGGGTGTAACCCTGGCCAGGCTTTTGTCCTGCCCAAGGTGTACCCTAAAGGCTTTTCAATAAATGTCTACCTTATTCTCTGGCTCTGTCCAGTCTCTGTTCCAGGTCAGCCTTCCTAAGGCATCAACACATCAGTCGTGTCCGAAGGCCTCTGGGTACTGGACAGAGAACGAGGACCCTGCTGGCATAGCAAAGTCTTCCTCACACAGAAAGAATTGCAGCTGGCTCCTCCACTGTCATGCAGAAGAGGGCTGTGGTTTGACATATGTGTTCTGGGGCTTGAGTTTGAGAGTGTATGAGCACTTTCACAGCCTGCTAATTCATGTGGAAGTAGGCAATGCCTCGTACTCCACAGGATGCTGAGCCTTTTTTTACACTAATGTTAGTTTTTATGTTTGAACATAACATTTATGCCTGTACAATCACAGAGGAGATTTTCAAGCCTGAAATTTTTTGACTGCAGATGAATTACTGTAATTACATCTCGCTAGAGCAATGACAAAATACTTTCTTAGTTAGGAAGGAAAAAAGCTATGAAGAGAAAAGGTTTTTCTGTACCTGAAAATGAATCATACTTGTGAATAAACTCCCTGGACTCAGTCTAATTCTGAAATATCATGTGTGGGCAATATTCATGACTAGGAAAAAGACAATAAACAGAGAAGATACCCAGACAACCCTTCCTTTAACCAAGTAAATTGCTGGTCTGGAAACTTATTATTCCTAACTGGGGTGACCTCAACACAGCCATTAACACTCCAGAAAATACCAGGGATGCTGCACCTCCTTACTGTGATTGACTATTAGTTAAACAGTAAAACTGAAATCACCTGCAAACTTTAATAGCAGCTAAAAGAAATACCTAGATGGAGGGATGCTAAGAGAAAATCATTCTCCCTATTTATTGTATTTTCATGGAGAAAAAAAGCTGTAGGATTTGAAAGCATATTTGCTGGGAAAATAATTGCTAAAGATAGAAAACATGGTGGGGATTTTCAGCAAATTCCCTTGCTGATAAATGAACAGTAATGCTTAAGCTGTTCTAATGAAGATGAGTTTACCATGGAATAAAGTTGTCAATGATGAGCAGAAAATAGGGCATTTGTAAATACAATGTAACGCAGAATGATAAAGCACATCCAATTTATGCAAAGATGTGCTTGCAGAGCACGATAAATAATATCTGCATAATCAATTACTGGAAGAAAGACAGACTGAATAAATTGTTTTCTGTCAATTTATGGAAAACAAGCATAGCACAAAAAAAAAAAGGACAAATTGACATTAGTCTTTTAACTAGATTGACAAGCACTAAATTCAAACTTACTAATGATTCAAAGGACACTGTATTTACAACTGCCTATTTTCATGAGCCATAGAAAATTTGAGTTAGAGCAGGAGCAAAATTCTTTTTTTTTTTTAAGTAAAAGGCAGGATACAAAATTTCATAATATATATAACATATCCCCCCACACCCTACCCCCATATATTATATTTTTTTTTCTTTGTATATAAGATTCCTTGGTTTAGTGACACACATGGATTGAGAGATGTGGGAGACAATGCAAGAGAAAAATATATGTTAGGTTCATCAATTACTACTAATAATGGGATACTGTATGTATTTGAATTAACTGTAATAGATAGATATTTAATGGCTGGATGCTACCCCCACTGATCTCAATGGAAAAGTTTTATCAAGCTGGGCGAACTAGCCTTTAAAAAAATTCTGAAACTATTTTAAAACTGAATTGGGAAAGTTGCAAATTATACCATCACTCATTGACAGAGCCATTAACTTAATGGTGTTAAATATCTCTATGATGCATGTAGTGGTTCTAGAAAGCTTCAGTAGCTGTTTAGGATACCAAGAATACAAAAATGAGTGATAAGCCATTTAATATCAAGATATTAGCTTTGGAAGACAATGTCATTGAACAAAAACAGTTCTCTAATCCCTCATTCTTCCATCAATCAAAATAAAAATTAAAATGCAAATATTTGGGAACTGACAGTACATATAAGTTTTGCCTGCAAGAATATTCAAATTATTGTTATAATCTGCATAAAACAATTCAATACCCAACTTGAAAAACATTTAGCAGTTTTCAACAGTCTATGCAGGATGTTAAAATTCACATAACCACCAAAATCACTCTCCATGTAAAACATTCAATGATGCCTTTAGCACTACATTCTCTGTTAGTAAATAAACCACTGCTTTTATTTTGGTGTTATTTCAGCCTTATCAAAACCTGTCTTTTTACTTATCCATAAAAAGTTGCAGGCAAGTTCCAGAAGGCTAAAGCTTGTTGTTTGTCCTATCAACGTGACACAGCCCTAATTCCATCAGCTAAGCAGATGAAAAAAGAAAATCAATAGCCAGCAGATATGATGCTGAATGAGAAGTTTGATTGTTAATGAAAAGGGTGAGTGTGAAATCCATCTCCTTAAAATTTTCTTCTGACTCTGGGATTCAGCTAGGTGTTTGAACCTACACAGATGAAAATATCTCTCCTTTGGGGAATACATTTCAAATTTTTGTGCACGTCTCTAAAATTGGCATGTTTCAAGCAGTCATGTCTTGATTGGCCATAATTTGATTAATGGAAATAATTAGTTTTTGGGGGGTCTAACATCTCCCCAGAGGTTTCACTTCAGCCCATGAGTCTTGAGGCACTGGTTGTGCTTTGCCACCTGAGTGCCCAGAAAATTCCTTCCTGAAGCCTTTACGCCTGTCTCAGGACACCAAGGCTTCACTGCACAAAGATTTATGTGCTGAAATGTGGACCTCACATAAAGATTGATGCACTAAAACCCTGGAAAACCATTGTAGCTCTCTCTTCCCAACCCAGGCAGCAGTCACACACAAGAAATAGGGCCAGGAGGGGCCTGAGCACAGATCTCAAAGCGAGTGGAGCAAGCACCCAACGTTAGTAATATTTATAGGAAAGAAAGTTTCAGCTTCAGTGAACTGGACTCTCCCAAGTGCTGCAGTCCTTGTGAAGTCTAATATGGCATCAGGGCTAGGAAAATAGAATGGCTTTATGCAGAGTGAGGGGATCGAGCCTTCAGAGAAGCATTGGTGAGATTTTCAGGGACAGTACCTGTTCTCAGCATTGTAAACACAAGGAGTTGGTAATACTGCTGAAATGAACCTATACTTCAAGCAGAAGACAAAGGCACATAGTTATTTCCAGGTGGAAAAGTTGCTTCATAAAACATGTGGTTTTTACAAGAAAAATGTTACACAGATTTCCAGCCCTCTGACCCATCCACTTCCTGCCCTCAACAACCATATCCTGGGAAAAAATTAAAAGAAATAGTCCAGATTGAGGGTTTAATGGAGCCATTTGCTCTCTCCCCAGATTTTTAAAGAAAAAGGTGAGAATTAAGTTGTCATTAGCAACTAAATATATATTTACTAACCTTGGTGATGGGATTTTTTTTTCTCTCTAGATAAGGTACATTTTACAAATGCTAGTAACTGCATGCTTACAGCAAATTGCACTAAGAGTACAACATGTGAGGAATGGAAATAGTTCTGACTTTACAGTATTCACCTGTGAAATACCACGTGCATGCATTTTGCTGGCTCCTGTGAGCTTCCTTTTGAACAAATCAACCACACAATCACCCAGGAGATGGAAAATTGGAAAAAAGGGGGGGTTAGGGGATAAATTTTTGGATGTGCTATAACACAGCAGTAGTGTTCTAATTAACTTTTTTTTTGAAGCTAATAACAAAGCCTGCCACTGGCACATTAAACACAGGATATGTGTGGAAATAAATGAAAATAAGTGGAGAAGCTAAACATTGATTTCCTTTTATGTAATTCTGGTAATGATCAGTATCTCATGATGTGCTGCTCCTCTAAAAAGATGTGTGACCCAATCATTCACAGCCCTGTGCTGCCATAAAGATGATCTGAAGCTGACTATCTGCGAAAACCCATGCAAGGAAATTTTAGAAGCAGCATAAAAAAAGATGTAGGGAAAAAAAATCACTGGAGAGCATGAAATAACCAGAACAGCATGAGTATTAAATAGCTTCATGTGAAAACATGATTTCTTGAGATCATGGGTACCTCCTAGCAGTTATTTTTGAAGTTACTCCCACCAAGAGGTATGATCATCTTACAATATAGGCAGCAAAAACCATGGACTTCACCATCCACCTTTCAGCTTGCAATGGCTGTAACTGTAATTAGCAGTAGCCAGATTTTAGAGTTTTCTAAGTTCCCTGTCCTATATGGAGGAGCAGTTTGGTAAGAAATGCTGAAATACACCCTTGAACACCCTTCACCTGAGTTGCCTTTTGTGTTTCTCGCCAGCAGCCAAGGATCTGGGCAATTAAGTTCAAAGGATATAACCTGCCCAAACTGAAGTATTCCATTTAACATTAATTTATAGTTGAACATTTATGGAACTACAAAAGCTTTACTGTCCTTATTAAAGCGACGTTTATTACATAGTGAAAATACAGCAAGGGGATTCTGGGTTGAATATTTCATTGATGTAATTTTTAGTTTTTATTTTAAAACAAAAATTCTTGGGGAAATTTATGAAGGCAAGGTCTCTGTGCCTTGCCTCAAGACAGTACCCAAATACTTCAAATAGAAAATGATGACTTTTGCAAGCTACTGAATGATGTCTGAGTTAAACTTCCACAAGAGTTCTTTGTCAGAGTCTAAAATTAAGAAAACCTCTTTCATAGTTTGAGGAAGGGCTGTATAAATATTCCTCTCCCTACCCTGTCACCTATTTTACCATCCTTGCTATTTTTCATGTTGACCTGTTCACACACATGATAATGAAGTCATTAGCTACATTTTCATTTACTTCTCATGCCTTAGGAGGTCACAGGTCTGGTCCATTAACACAAGGTTCTTCTCTCCGCTGAAATTTGCATGAAGAAAAAAAAGATTTAATGTCAATATTTTAGCTAAGAAGATACGACAATTTTAAAAACAATTGTGAAAAAAATAACCTGTGACACATCAAAGCAGCGATGGTTTCTACAAGAGAAGAATCCATAATGCATGACAAAACCTGAAGGGGTGCTAGGGATGTAGAGCCACAAAGATTCTGAAGCATTGCATACTGCATGACTGTAGGAACAACCAGGTGTCTGACACAGGGACCAGTGTTATCAGCTATATAGTTTTTCTCACCTATGGCTACTTTTCTTTATATAATAATGCATTTCTTCATAATTTTTCTTCATAATCTTGAAAAGAAAATCATATGTGTAATTTGAATTTTAGAAATGAAACATTGCAGAGCTCAAGAAATTTCACTTAGTACTTGTAGACTTACTTTTTAACATACTGGAAAAAAAAAAAGGTCTAGAATGTTTTGGTCATCTGTAAAGCAGAACAGCTTTACAGATGATTCTCTAGGAAAATGAAAACTGAAAGGGAATATTCCCCCACTTCCAGTAATAGGGAGAGAATGAAAAAAGGTATTAAGGCAGGTAGAAACCCCAAAGGCTATACACAAAAACAAACTTTATTTTCAAGACCATAATTTGTGACTAGGTATAAGAAAGACTTTTTTTTTTTTTTTTTTTTTTTTTTTTTTTTTGTGATGAAGGTGGTGAAACAGTGGAACAGGTTGCCCAAAGAGGTGGTGGTGTCCCCATCCCTGGAAATATCCAAGGCCAGGTTGAATGGAGCTTTGAGCAACCAGGTTTAGTGGAAGGTGTCCCTGCCCATGGTAGGGGGTTTGGACTAGACAACCTTTAAACACCTTTCAAACCAAACCATTCCATGATTCTGTGACCTCCTCCCTTTTCTTAATGCATGGAAATTTCTCCGTAGGCTTAGGGAATTCTATGACAAGAAGGGACAAACTTACACAAGTAAGCTGAAGAATTCAGTCATTCCTAAAAATATTGTATATATACAGATGCTGCATGGCCCCCATAAAGGAATGAGCCCACTTCTACATATAAAATCTCAAAGCAGAGCAGAATTTATTAAGTGTAAAACTGATCTCTTTCTAAACAATGGGAAGAGAGGGAAATTAAGACCTCTTTCTCTCCCCTCAAAACTGCTTTTGAAACATTCTGCTAGTCATGCAGGGTGTGAGAACTTCTGCACAGAGCACTCCTAAGTGAGGCAGAAATATGACCGAGACTAATTATTTTAGAGAAGGAACCAGCCTTTTGTGGAAGATCTAGCACAGTGCTCGTGCTATCTAGTCACCAATGTTAAATTAATAATGTTCCCAGAAAGTTAAAAATGCCTTTTTTCCCTCACAGTTGCTGCCCTCAACTTTCTAGTTAGTGTAATTCATAGAGAAGCAATGGAAGTTTCAAAAAAGTGATAATTTGAAAACAGATAAAACGGACTGAAATGGGATAACTTGAACAAAACTTGAGATTGCATTTATGTGTCTAGATCCCCATACAGACCTTTTATATGGCTGTATCCTTTTTAATATCCTCATTGAAAAACAAACTTTGGTAGGGTAAAGATCAGAATGGGTGGATATACTCACTGATTTCCTACAGATCCCTCTTCAATTTTCTTTCACCATTTTTTCCAAGGGATTTGTGTTTATCTAGCATCTGATACTTCACCCTCTCTCCCAATAACCAGAGCAGGTATCACTGATACTCCCTCCCACCCTACCTCAGCTGTCTTTAAGCAAAACTTCTGATTTCTCATAATGTCATGAGTAAAAACTGAACTTGCCCCATGAATTTTAATGATTGTTTAAAACTTTTTTTTTTTTTCTTTTAACTGCTAGCGCTTCCAGGATTTTTGCTGTTTGATGTTGAGAAGTATGGACATGTAAAGAAAAGATCAAAGTACACTTCTGGTTAATAAAACTCAGCAAAAATTACTGCTCAAAATGCTGGCAAAATTAGACTTCATCAAAGAATCATGGATGCTTGAGGATTGAGGAGAAACATTAAAAATCAGGGTGGAAATATTTTTTTGAAAACAGAGTACAGAAGAAAAATTTGGTTTTAGAAGGACAACAGGGAAAGATGTTGCACATCATTATCTAATCTCATATTTTACTTTTTCACATTCGTTTACAGATAAAGTATCAGAAAGCAGATTTGCAATTCCATTGATTAATAATATTGGTAGTGATCAATGCGCATATTTTCTGAATGAAGGCACAATATTTACATTTGATGTCATAATATTACATGGTTAAATTGCTCATAAAATCTAGAAAAACTACAGTCTCCTTTTCAACAACAACAAGAACTTTACAATAAACAACCTTTAGGTATAAATGTTTATTTAAAATATTTTATTTGCATTTTATTTAGAAAACTTTTCCCTGTAGGCTGTGGTTCCTCCTATATGTTTAAACAGCCATTTTTAATTTCTTGTGTTCTTGCATCAAAACTAAATGAGTACTTGGATTTTTTCCTTACTCCAACAAATCCAGTCCTCTAAAAATAATTGAAAATTTTATCTGCCTCTGCAATAATACAGAATGCTACAGATAATTTCTGTCACACTTCCATGTGAGTAATCCAGATAGGACAAGGAGTTCAAGATGAAAACACTGAGGATTTTATAAAATTTTTCTGTTTCACTGTCTACTGACTGTGCTTCCTCCAGTTCTTCATGCAAACTGAACTCTACCTGGCTTGGCTGTCACTGGGCACCTGAAATAGTGTTTCATTACACTAGTCCCAAAAGATGTTAATTTTTTTCTCTCAATAAGCAAGACACTGAAAAGCAGAATAGATTTCATCTGACAGGTGGGAGCTTTATTAAACTAGCCCCATAGGAAAAGAACAGAGATGTGGAACAGTGTGATCACAAAGTGTTATTTAAATGTCCAGTGCAGTCAGACTACAGAATTTGCACACAAACACAGGGTGATGACACTGAGCTTCCCCTGCAGAGTACTGGGGCAAGGATTCAGTGGCATTGAGTGCCCAGGGGTCTTCATCTCTTCAGATGAGGAATGAGAAAGTTACATTCACTCAGAGTGAGTGGAATTTAAACCCACACACAATCTCAGCCTTGCCTCTCAAGCTGCCTGTGAGCTCCAGCTGCTGTGCAGGAGCTGAACATAAAAACATGCCTTGTCCAGTGACAAATTCATTTTTTCTGACCTGGGAAAAAGCAACCTTTCAGAGACTAGAACGTGCCAGAAAACTAGTCTTTCCCTAAGAAAAGGAGAGCTACAAGAACAAAGGAGGTGTAAGGTAATGCCAACACCAACTACTTTGTCATGTTATAAAGGGTTAATGTTTTCTAAATTGACACTGTTTAGGTGGGCAGTGGGAGAGGTGACTATTTTAGTCTTTCATTGCATTTTGAACAGATTTCATTTGCTGCCACTCAATTAAATATAAAGATAGAATGATAAGTCTTTCTCCTTACCTCTTCCTGTGAATAGATTATGCAAGGGAATCACCCACTGTTCATGTGTGAATTTGTTATTTTCAATAACTGAGATTTAACTAATAGGGAAAAAAAAACAAAAAAAAAAAACCCAACAACAAACAAACAAAACAAAAACAAACAAAAAAAACCCCACCAAGACAGAAAACACCATAAGCCGACTCCTGAAAAATTCACAAAGCACCAACCTTCTTTCTGGGAGAAATCATTGAGTTGAGGTCACCTTTCAATTTTGTTATCATTGTAATGGATTTAAAATACTTTCAGTAAAGTTTGCAGAGGTTCTTAGGATTTGGCTTTCCAGTCACAAGTTATGAAAACAAATTGCTTTCAAGCAATTGAATAACTTCCAATATCAGATTCTATGAGTAGAAATAAACAAACAGAGCTTTGTACAGATTCCTGGGGAAGAATCTTATTCAATGGATAGTTGGCAATTTGGATTCCAATCCCTTTTTTTCCCTGCTTTGCTCTCAGAGGAAAAGCAGAGTATTTTTAACCAGTTACTCACTAGAAATATTTTAGAAACTGTGTTTTTGAATCTGATACCTTTTCAAGGAGATAATGCAGATGTCCTATATCACACCAAATATTTTTTATTAACCCTCTTGTGTTTTTCTTTTCTTCTATATAATTTAATTTAATATTTCTTATTTTTTCTTTAATGTGCTCCATTTTGCTTCCTTCTTTTCAATTTTTTTTTTCAATATACAGTGCATTTCACATTCTCTTCCATTTCATCCACCTCCTTCACCTCTTTTTTTGTCCCATTGTTTTCCTCCTTCCTTTTCCTCCACTATTTCTCCTGGAGTTGATACTTCACTTCTTTCACTCCATCAGTCTTTCAACAGACAGGCTGATGTGTTGATTTGAAAGGGTTCTCTGAAATGATTTCAATACCACGGGAATGTTCAGATGTACACAAGGCATGCTCATTTTCAATCCATTACTTTGTCATTGCAATACTGAGGCTGCTGGGGTGCAGTGACAATATTCCATTTTGCTGCTTGTAAGTTTGCCAGCTAGGCACAAATCATGAGTTTTTCCATGCCCATCAGAACTGTAGCCTGTTCTCTGCCCTGCTCAAACTAGGGTCTGCTGCCAGATTGCTTGAAAGAATATTCAGGAAGGCACACAGCTGTGGCAGTTTCTAACTAAATGAATAATGCAACATCAACATCTGTAGGATTTTTGAAATGCTAAACATCCAGCTATGAAGCCTCTGATGAGTACACAGATGGTAATGGTGTTGTTCTTGCAGTGGTTCCACCAGAAATGGTCAGAGTTTCATAATCAGTCTGGACTCTTAATGCCTGAAACAATCCTTTCCTTTAACAGCACCAGCTCTCAGCGCATTGCAGAATGATAAATGCTCACTTTGTGGGCTGCATTCAATCCATTTAATTCCAAGATTTGTTAAGCTAAAGAAATCCAGTAATGAATATGGACATCTTCAAGCATGAATACAGATGCCAACACCAGTTGATAGTACTCAGCAGGTGAATTTAAACTGACAATCCAAGCTAAGGTAGAATAATTAAAATAAATTTTCCATTCAATACAAAAAGCATAACCAAGACCTATGTTTACCTCAGGAAACCACAAACAACTAAGCCAGCTCTTCCTAGATTCGAAGCAGTATTATTTCACGGCATAATATGTATTTTCCTGCTTTTTAAATCATATCAGTATGCATTGCCTACTGAAAGAACAGAGAGAAATAAAATGTATTTCTGAATACAAGCAAATAAATCTGTGCATCACCCACTGTTTTTAGGACATTAAAGGAAAGCACAATGTCTTATAATTTATTCTTTCTCTTACTTTTTTCCATCAATAAAAATAGTGTTTCAGAGACATTGAGCAAATACAAAAACAAACAAACAAACCCCCAAATCCCCTCATTTTTGCTCAAATTAGAATCTGGCCCTGGATTCAGAAACTAGCTAAAAGAACTGACTGAAAAGTCAATCTAAAGTTAAGCGGTGCTGAGAGGCAGAGGAATTAAAAGGAGCTAATAAGGAAAGCCATGACTACATAAAAGAAGCTTCTGAGAGAAGGCATGATGTCACCAATCAACTACTCTGGACAGTTGTAGTCTGAACCCTTGATCCCAGACACAACTTATCTTCTTAGCTGGGATAGGCTCTCCAGAAAGATGGAGGATTAGTTCCTTTATGCGTGGACACAGCTGAGACAAGTCTATTACAAATGTTAAAAACTGTGCCCAGACCATAGAATAATATTTGGAAAGCTTAAAATACAGGGGAAAAGCTCAAGATGCAAACCCAGAAATTCCAGGAAGCCTATCCAGACAAGGGAGGAAAAGGATGCATTGCTTTAACAAGGGTTCTTGATTAACCCTATACATAACTTTAAAAATAACAGTAACCCTCTCTTCCCAGTTTGCTTTAAATTTTGGAAAAGATAGGAATTTAGCAGAAGAAACCAAATAAAAAGCAGTTACCTTTCCTTTTTTAATGCTGGAAGCAGGATATTCAGAGACAGCTGCTCACCTCTGCAAGACTTGGAGTTCATGTCCAATAGGCTCTTTAAGCAACCAGCATAATTTCTTGAGGAAGGGATGAAACAATCATATTCCTGAGAATGCTCTGTGGCAAAATCTGAAAAGGATAAGGTCTTTCATCAGGCACACGGCTCTCCTCAGGAGCAGCTTAGCAGCTTTGTGGTCGCATGTTTCTGTCATGCCCAAACTACTTGCCTTTTCCTTCACATCCTGGTAAGAAACAGAGTCATGGGCTTCTGCTGCTTGCTGACAGCGACATCAAGAAAAGTAGATTTCTGTTTTCCTTTTGGGCACTGCTCTTTGAGCCTGGCTCCTTCAAATCATGGAGTCATTGACAGAAGGCTGGCCTGGCTCTGAGACTGGTGGTGCTAGCTAAGCAGAGCCTGCAGACATTTCTGCCTTTAGCCTTTCATCAGAGAAGGAATTTTGTTATACCTAAAAAATTTCCAATAGAAACACTTGGCAGGGTGAGCAGGGGGAAAGGAAACATAAACTGAGCACTTGCTAAAGTCAACAAATCCTGCAGGGGCCTGGAGTGGGAGACTCTGGGGGACCATCAAACGTGCAGGAGTTCAGTGGTTGGATCTCCTCATAAGATCACAAGAGGTGCAAAACTGTGCACAAAATCCTCTGCTAGAATTTTAAGAGTGAGAAAGTTGCTATAAAAAGGAGCCTCTCAGGTCATACCGTGATTTTCCAGGGGGGAAAAAATGTACTGTTCCTCCCATAGGAGAAAGAGAAGCATTCACTGCTAAAGGAGACACAGGCCGTGAACTCTGGGGTTACAAAAGCTGTTGCAGCCAAGATTAAAACCCAGTAAGAGTTCTGCTTGAACAGAGAGGCAAAACTCAGGACGTCTGTTCTTCAAACTGAGTGACTTCTTCAATTAAAGTAGCAGATATGAGCAAAACATCCAGATAAGGATTGGGAATATATCCATGGAGTATGTGTGTGTAGCACTAGCCAAGAGAAAGAAAATAAGAAAAAAGTTTTTTTAAAAAATACTCATCTCTAGGATTCATGTTCCTACACAGAGAAAAATCTTTACAGCTTGATGCACAGAATATTAACACTTTGCACATGCAAGAATCTGAGCTTCAAACCAAAACACAGAGGGCCTCAGTAACTTGCCCAAGGTCAAAATCTAAAATCCATGTAAGGCTCTTTGATTGTGATTTGCTTTCCAATGTAGAGAAAACTCACATGCTGAGGGACGTGCAGGCATACAAGAGTTCCTTCTACCTAATTTACTATTCATATAAAATTTAAAGAATCTGATCTCAGTAGATATTTGCTCACATCACAAAGCTACCATGTATTTTGAAGTAGTCTGTTGGAGTCCAACGACTCTGTGGAGGAAAGACCCAGAAACCCAGAATTGAAACAGATAACATCTCACAAACCAGGATCAAAGGATATGCTGACAGATGCATTCAGGAACCTGAGACAATGTTTCCCTGCTCTGTGAATAACTTGAATCCAGGCTATCTCCTCTTAATATTTATATGTGAGGCATCTATCAAAAAAGTTAATAATGGAATTATTACAGTATTACAACCTCTGCTCTCTTATGAGGCTTTCACAATTGATAAGGGTTCTCTTCTTTTTTTTCTCTTTTGCCTTAGAAGTCTTCTTTATTTCACCACATCTCCTTCTGTTGCTAAATTTCTTAAGACCACCTAATAGCTACTCAAGCACATTACTGTAACAGCTGTACCATCTGCTGTGATTCACTCAGGCCAGCAAGGGCCTCACTGCTGCAAAGCCTCCTGCAAATACCTGAGCCATACCTTGAAAAGGCCTTAGGCACTCTTATTTTTAGCTATATAGTTAATTCCAGTTGAACACTCATCTGAACAAGATGCAAAATTACACATATTGTGAAATACTTTGCTGATGGCCAGCAGCCTCGCTGCTGAAGCAGTGGCCCTTTGTAGCTTGTGTCCTTAAACATGCAGAGAGTTCATATAAGTTATCTCTTTCCTGAGAACATAAGCCCACAGGATCTTGTCTCTGATTTCCCTGTCAGTGGAGCAAACTCTGCTTTCTGCTGCGTACCTGCCACCCAAATTAATTAAACAATACTGTGAGAAATGTAAGCATTTTACCATGACACCTTAATGCTCAACAATCTAGTAATGGTGGCGTTCTGACCAGTGCAGAATGCCTTCATCTGTATATACACACCTACCTACATATCTCAGTGTATTTCTATTTTCCATGAGAGAAGCATCACCCCAAATGAGCAAGCTGATCTATAACAGGCACGGATACTGCTGATTACCAATGCAAAGCCTCAGAACAAAGGATCTGTTTGGAAAGCTTATGATTTGTAGACTTAAGATCTTAGCAGTGTTTCAGTATGTTGAAGAACCTTACAGAGTGAGAACAAAATGTCTTATGAAAGTTTAAATTATGTAAAATACTGAGATGTATTATATGAGGCATTTTAAATAAGGGCAGAATAAAGGCTAAATACTTCTGAACTGTCTCAGAAAAATTAATCCTTCTAAATTCATGCACCATTACCAGACTCTGATATTAAAATGCCTCCTGCCTTTAGGCTGATGTGGTTATAATTATTCACTTGTTTAAATTCATATTTTAGGTACTGTACATATTTTTATGCAGCACCAATTGTGGTGGCATCCAACAATTAAAAACAGGCATAAATTAATCTCTCATTTACAGGGGAAACATCTTCAATTAATGAAGTAAAGGACCTTCACAATTTTTAATTAAAGTTCTGAATAAGCCAATATGTATATAAATCTTACAAAATGTGAACTTTTCAGGAGGATCTTTTTAACAACGGCTTGGGGGCCATTTTATCCCTGTTGTAAAAACAAGAGCCTAAGCTTTCTGTCTCCTTAACTACTCCTGGGTGCCCCAGGACCAGGCAATATCCTCCCAGAACCATTTGAGCACTAGTAAGTGTATTGACTTGTAGGCTTAGAAGAGTTATGGTCCATTTTTAGCACTCACTCCCTGAATGACCCTGGGAAAGAAAACTGTGCAGTTTCTTTGTCTCACAGAGGTGCCACTGTGCTAAGCTGGGGAGTCAGGGGGAGCACTGTGTGGAAACTATAATGTCTTTTCTATAAATGTCATTACAATCACCAGGCAGCATTTTCCTTGGCAGCATTTGTTCTCTAACACGGTTCCCAGTCTTGGATCTAAAGCTGATATTTTGGATGTAGATCCACAGAACAAATGAGAATCTGGGGCAAAACCCCCAGGCTTCTTTCTGGGGTGGGATGACTATAAGAACAGCCTTCATGGTAATTAAGTTTTTGCAGTTCCTGAATAAGAAACAGGAATAGTGTGGTGACTATTGCCAAATAACCTAAAATGTCACTACACCCAGCAGCCCAGTAGGCTTTTTCTTGTAGCCATTAACATGATGGCAGCTGAAAGGAGACTCTAGAATACATAAATCTCCCAAGCGGTCATGCTCCCAGACTCAGCACAGAAGGCACTCAAACAGGAACACATAATGAAAATGTTGAAGTGGAAACAACAGAATTCAGAGCTCATGGCAAACATGCCCCAAAGGAGAGAGAAAAAAATTAGAGACAGAGATGTATTCTATTTCTAATACATATATGTTACAGAAAACTCTTTCTTTTTTTTAGACCCTATCAGCCCCAAGGCAACATTCTGATAAGAATGTAAGAGATTGTGGCAAAGATCCAGCTCCCAAATAGTTGAGTGCTAAACGGTCAAGTGGTTGAGAGTTAAAAATCGACATTACTTTTAACTTGGTACTGACCACGTTTTCTGCCATTAAGTAAGCACCTGCTGTACAGATAGAGACATCATCCTGTGAATATTTGACTAGTGAATGTCAGAATTATCAATATTTAATGTGAATACCACTCCTGAGTATATTGCACTGCATAAGCTGTATTACAGACTGAAGTTCAAAAACGTATTCATAACTCAGTTACAGTGGAAATCTGTGCCCATAATAAAACAATAATATTGTTAATATTATATTACCCAATCTTAATATTGGGTATTAAGATTCAAATAATACAGTAATAAAAACATATGTATATAGTACTGATATTTTTGGAAAACATTTTTTTAATCTCCTAGTGGACTCTGACAAAGCTGCTATCTTTCTTTAGATGTAGAATGGCATTTCTATCGTTACCTTTTGTAGGCTGGGAACATTCATGTTGAAATGACTGAGAGCACTACTCATCAATATTTGGATTTGAAAGACACATGAGGAGGTTATCTATATTAAACTCCTCCTCAAAGGATCTAAGACCATATTTAAAATTTTAGAAACAGGGCTAATGTTTGCAAACCTAAATATAGATTTATCCTATATATCATGAATTATGTAGTCCCCATTCTAAATAATGAGTAGGAAGTCTAATCAAAGATTAACCATCTTTCTTGGGATAGCCAATTAGAAATTTTTGAGTAATTAATTCATAAACTGCTTCTTGATTACCCCCTGCACAAATGCATATATGTGTATATTTCTATAGAGACAGTTTTTATACATAAGGGAGAAGTGCATTTTTTTAATCATAATCATCCTAAAACTTAAGGGCAAAAATAAATTGCTCAGTAAAGAGCCATGTATGTCTCTCTCCTGTGAAATTCTGTATCTCTGCTTCATCAAAAAGGAACCACTACGTGTAGGCAGAAGACTCCTGGAAATTAAATTAATTGTGCCATGCAGAGGAAATAAAACCAAGCAGCTCCATAGCACGACAAAGTGAAATGATGATAAAGGCAGATTTTACAGTGCTTCCATCTGTCATATGTCCATTGTCATATACTTGTCATCCTGAATTATATGACACCCTATAAATCTGCTTTTTACTTTAAAAGTTACAGGGTGTTTTTCTTAAATTGTCTCAAACCAAGATGTATAAGTATTTGTACAACCAGTGCTAAAGACAAAGATTACATTGCAAACTTAAACACCTAGATACAGATCAATGTCAGAAATATTTCCATTTAGAATTCCTGACTATATAACAGTGTTTAATTCCATTATCACTTTATTTTCTAGAACCTCTTAAAACCGTACTCCCTGTTATCTTTAGCCCATTGTCCTGATAAACTAAGTTCCCTAGGTCCCAGACCAGGTTTATCTGATCTAAGATACCCTGCCCAATTAGCTCTCATCTATTTTGCAGCAGGATTTATTAGCTAAAGCATAATGACACACCGAATGCAATGCCTGGCTAACTTAGAAATGAGTCACAAAAACTTGTGGCTCACTCCAAAAGGTTGTATGGGCTCACACTTTTTTTCCCAAATTCTCACCACAATATTCTCTACCTTGGGTTCCCACTCCCCAACTCTTCCACACGTTTGAAACTCCATTATCTTTCATGGATTCTATCTTAATTTCATGCATAATGAACTGAATAGAAGGTTATCATTTAATTTCAGTGGACAAGCAATCAGACCACAGATATCATTCCTGCAGTAAACTTCATTCTGAATTTCAATGGGAGGAAACTTCCACAGGCCAGCGTTAGGCATTGTTCTAGAAATTGGTTGGGGACAAGCTACTCACACAGCAATGTAGTATTTTCCCCATGGAAGAAAAAAAAAAGGCATATTATCACTTAAAATAGGAACGTGGCATCTCCAGATGCACAGGTCACAAGCAGTACAAAGTAATGTTTCCATCTTGGTCTCCCCTGAGCTAACATTACCAAGATTTCTAGATGGTTCCTTTTATTTTAACTTTAAATGAAGTAGGCACAGATGAAGTGCTTAATCTTATACCTGGGACCTGATCTTGTAAAAAGCTGAAAATCCTGAACCAAAGTAGAGCTGAAGAGTTTAAAACCCAATGAAAGCTTTAAAATAGCAGGCATTTAATAACTCAAATAATTTTTTTCTTGTTTCTGTTCTGCAGGAGTCACTGCTTGAATATGATGAAGGATGTTAAACAGAACTTGGTATTTTTTTAAAGGCTTTTCATAAGGTAGTTTTCTTCCCAGAAGTTACTAGCTAGAGTTTGGCTGAATATGTCAGGTTTATCAGACGTGTTACTGACTCCAGCAGGGAGGGTTAGATACAAACCCTTATGAACAAGCCCTGTAGATACAGACACAAGTTTCTCACCTCTGAAATTTTGCATATCGTGTGTTTATCGTGTGTTAAACGTTTTTCTTTCCCAAAAATTCGGTAGACAGGTTCTAAATAAAGAAAACTACACTTCACTGGAGTGTGGATAAAGTTCCTCCCTTCTGACTGATGATTGTTCCCATGCAAGGTAAACATTATCTAGAAGCTAAAATTGCATAGCTGGACCACATATGAGAGGTATCTTTGAGTCTTAAAGAAGCCCTGCATGGTTTTGGAGGTATGATCTCTGTGATGATCAAGCAGTATTGGTACTTTCACACATCTTTAAGATTTCTGCTGGGAAAGGAAAACTTAAGATCACGGTTTGGGCTCCACAGTATGCCCAGGATTTTAGTATGAAAAACAGCAGCTGCTTTTCCTATTATAAGTTCCCAGTTGGCAGATTTTCTGCTTAGAGGGCCTACAACCTGCGCTTATGCCAACAGAAGTAGAAACAATTGATTACAGAATAAATTCCCTGTCCTACAGATAAAAAGTCTGTATTTTATCAGAAGGGATATTCACAGATAGGGGATGACAGAGACAGGTTCTCAAGCTTGGGTGCACTGACAACTCTTTTGGAGGAGTCCACCCGGCAAACTGTATATGGTGCACACAGTCCCCAGCACCAACATCACCCTGAGGCTGCTCTCAGCTGCCTGAGCAGTAATTCTCCTCAGCTCTGGGCTCCTGCCCCAGTTCCTGCTGCTCTGGGCTCTCATCACCCTAATCCTAGCCCCTACATAAATCATGAAAGCCCCCAAACACACACTCAGGGCTGTTCTTTGGTGACAGATTTTGATATTTTAGGATATTTTCAGTCATAAAAGAACATTTTTCTAGCTCCTATAAGCTCTAACACTCATTACAGACATGAGCCAATCTCTATGGAAGCCTCTGGGATTCTTTCAGTTGCCTTCCTTGTGGTTCAAATCAGGACCCTAAAATATTTCTAAAAATCACTGTTGCTTCCAATGAGGTACTGTTTTTCCTTTAAGAAGTATTCATAAGAAGATCTTGAATTGTATTTCTCAATGATTCAATAAATAACTCATGTCATGTTCAGTGCTTTTGGGTGGTAATTAAAGATTAAAGACATTCAACAAAAAATGCCATTGCTTAATTAAAACCAATAAAATTTTTTCCACATTAAAATATTTGCCTGTTGCCTCTCAGACTTTATTTTAAGTATATGATAGGATTTTACCAGCTAATCTTCCTTGAAGCAAGCAGGAAGCTCTTTTTTCCTGGATGAAAGCTTTAGAAATAAACATTTTCTTAATCTTCACACTGTTAAGAATTTTACTGCGTATTTATTCTTCAAACATGTGGTCCCATATGCATTATTTAATTTCATTAGAGATAATGGACAAATGGATACAGACTATACTCTCATACTGCTTGTGTTCCTTTGTTGGAATTGTGGAGTTATAATCTGTTTATTATCCAGTAGAGCATTATAGACTGCATTAGCCTCTCCAAGTGGTTTCAGGTCCCTCTACTGCAGCTTTCTCAGTCTGTAAAACACAGGAGTACTCTTAATTCCTTCAAAACAGAAAAGGATCCTGTTATGACCCAGGTTCAAAGAAACCAAGTGATGTCTTCAAGACTCTCAAACAGTGTGTTCCTAGGGATCAGACAAGAGAATGGTTGGAAACTTAGTCTAGGTAACCTAACAGAATAAAATGTCGCACTAACCTTACTCTATAAGTTTAAAAGTCTATCCTTTTGCTTTCTAATTTCTGGTTTTGGAGCTGTGGACCCAGAAACAAATGGCAAATTGTGCTTAAAAGCACCTTCTCAAGTATTTGTATATCTTACTTATTTTCTGGATGAGCAGTACTTAGGCCTATACTGAGGTAAGAAGCAGCAAGGGAAAATGGCAATTTTATAAAATAAAACTTTATAAAATCACCTTACTGAACCAAAATATTTTCCCAGAACAGATTGTTCCTAATGTGGATTTCTTCACTACTATGATTGCATCATAAAATATTCCTCTAGCCTATCTAGCTCTAGCACTGGCATAAATAAAAATTCTCAAGTAAAATGCCTAATTCCACTCTCATGAATCCAAGTCAGAGGCTTGTTCACTGTTTATCCTGTCGTTGATTTCATTTTCTCCATTACTTTTATTTTCACATTCAAGGATATTTAAGTAATTACAAGTTAGTCTTTTTTAGTCTGAACAACCTTGATGGCAAATTCAATAATATAATAAATTTTCAGGTGTTATGTATGTTTTAATTTCACCTAATGAAAGATGAAAGGATTATTAATACTAAATATTTTGGCTTATCCTAGAACACTATTTATTTTCCACTTTAAAAGGTGGTATGTACCTTTTCACTAACTAATCTTTTCTTCTTAGCATCCTAATTTCCTCATAGGCTTCATAATTTTGATACCTTTAAAAGCCTTTGATCTGCCTTGCACCTTAAAATGTTTAAACTCTTTTTGATTTGATGTAATCATTCTTGTTGTGTTCTTTTGATGTCTTCATTGTATTCATTGCTTTGCTATATCTATTTTTGCTTTCAAAGTGTTCCTCTTGGTTCAAAGACAGATATTAATTTACCAATGCAATTTTCCAGGCATGATCATCTTCAAAAATATACATCCTGTATTTTTAAGTTGAGCAGCTTTTAGATTATGCCAATTCATATTACCCTCATTCTATGATATTCACAATTGCTAAACACAATGAAAATGCATCCTCTTATATTTGGTGCTTCTCAAGATTGCTCTGGCATCAATAAAGGTTAAATAAAGGATAGTCTTTTATAGCAGTAGCGCAAGAACTTCTTGAAATATTAATAAAATATTTTGCTGCTTTTTTACACTGTGCTGTTGTCTGGTTGATATGCAGATACTTGAGCCTTTTATGTTTTGCCAATTCTTTTTCTGCCTCTTAAAAATGAACTAAGGACTCTGCAGTGAACTTCAGCTTTTGAATAATGTGAGTGAAAATAGTGCAGAGCACTGATGGCAGCAAGCTGGCCATCTGACCCCTCTGTGTACTGCAAACTGCGTGCTTAGATCTAAAAATTTCAGCACCTTGATACTTTCCTACCAGAATTTTAATTATAGGTGGTGGTACACAGCCTTTCAGGAGCAGTATGATTCCCAGATTTTGCAGTCTGTAACCATGTGAAATTTGCTAGAGAACATTTCTAGGATGCTTGTTTCAAGTCTCCTGTGTGTATAAAATCTTCTTACCGGAGGCTCGGCACGCTCAATCAGAGGAAGCGTCTCCCAAGTGCCCAGCACGCTGCAATAAAGAATATCTGCTTTCTACTGCTCAAAACTGTGTTAGAAAGTTTCTATCTGACCAATTTCGGTATCAACACCCATCTGTGGCTCTAGGATTTATCTAGAGGAAAGAAATCCCCAGCTCATTTGCTCATATAGCATTACAATCTATTATTATGAGCAGATCAAAACGGATTTAGGACAACACAGAATCAGTTCTCATTCACTGGTCATAATACATCAGAACTACTTCCGTCCTCACTGAAAATCCTGTAACAGAAGCAGCCATATCAGTTCTAGGGATTTGATTATTAAGTGTCTCCCTGTTGTTGATCAGAGCTCCTCGAATCAAGTGACTGGAGAAGAATTTCAGCTTTCATGTGAAAAAAAATTGAAGGATTTTATCTCCCATGACTGTCAACAACATCTAGCAAATAAAGCACCCTAACCTCATAAATGGAGATTTGAATAAGGCATAATTATTCATTTCATAGGTGTCCACTTTCAAGAACATTGCACTTTTGGGAGACCTGAAGAAGTGATTTATGGCATTAAAATCTACCAGGACACCAAACCCCCTGCACTTTCACCTCATTTTTGAAGTGATGCTGCAAGTCAAGATTGATGCATATTCCCTGTGTTTTACACTGTAAAAGTTTAGTTTCCAGTACCTGTCATTCATAATTCCCCAATGGATCACAGCAAAACACAGATACTTTGCTTTCCCCAGGCAAAGCCATAATTTGCATGAGAGGGGTCACACTCAGATTTTATCCCTCCAAAAGAGAGAAGACATTTATTTTGCGACTTTTTTGTGACAATAAATAAATTATGTAAATGAATATTTAGGGCTATCTTGAGTGAACTATTTGTGCACCTTTCAGTCATGTAACCCCTCCCTCATATCTTTTTCAATCTTAGTTTTATCATTAAATATATATATATATATATATATAAGGGACGTTAGAATACTGTCCCTTGCTAAAAGTAAATGGAATTGGTACAAATGTTTTGACGATATCTTTATGTGCTTTCTTTACATACAAAAACTAATCTTCACATTCTGTATGCCAGCCAAATAACCCTCTTTTATAATGTCAAGGTCATTATTCCCATTTTGAAAGTGCTATCTGTGAAATAAAGAATATGGTGGAAGTTGGGCTGTACTTTTACAGCAGTGTGTAAAATGGAGGCTTTCAAGGTTTAATTATTTGTGTGACTGTATCTCTGCATTATCTTCTTAAATATTATTGAGAAAGGTTAACTACTGCATTAGCGCTGATTTTTAGAGCACTGTCATTTTGGGAAGCTGAATAGAGGGGAGTAACGTCAAGATGAAATTACCAACAAAGAAATTGTCCTTTCACTGAAGTAAGCCCCACAGACATTGTAATGTAATTTCTTGTTAATGAAAGCATTAATAGAACTATATCACTGAAGAACCCTCTGAATTTTAAACTATCATAGATCGTTGTTCAAACAGGGTATGACAAAACTGTTTTATATTGATTATATATTTCATTTGCACAGCTGGATGCACTAATGAAAGATTCTCAGTATATTCCCCAGTAACTCAGAAACAGTAATTAAAATAATTAAAATTCTTCCCGCAGCATAAAAATTAGACAAGTGTAATGTTGTTTGCAGATCCATCATGAAGACCTCAGTGATGCAGTGGGGGTATTACATGGACATGTCTGCTGAAATCGAAGTGCTGAGGCAGTGAGAATATATACAGTGAGAATATTCTTTGCCTTCCTTCTTCCTCATGTACCCAAGAGCTGAGCATGAAAGCTGACCTAAAAGGGTTTCTATTGGTCCTGCTCCATTGTTGTCAAGCAAAGAGCAGCCCAGGCTCGCACTGCAAGGCAGCCCCTAGCTCCATGCACTCATCTCAGCACTGCCACGGGGATTCCCTTCTGCAGTCCTGAAGTTGATACAGGTTCCTTGTGAGGAGCCCAAGGGCCACTACCAGTTTGCATATAAACATCAGACATTTATTAGCAGTGCATATAACCATATTTGGCATGCAGATGGAAAATAATGTATGGTGGTTCAAGTTCTTTAGCAGAACCAGAGAGCAGCTCTGCTGCTCCGTCCCCATCCCTCAGACACAGGGAAAGGGCAGCTGGAGACCACACCATATGACTCAGCAGGTCCCATCTGGCTCTTGGGCTGCACATTGCATGCCCTCACTCCACTGTTTGATGTGCTGAACAATCTCCGATTTCCTACTGGGGATGTAAACTGATAATGAGATTGCTTTGGTGCTCAATCTCAGCTGCATTTTCACAAAGGTTATTTTCTGGCTTTTGCAGTTGCCTGAAAGGGAAAGGGATATAAACACTAGAGGTGAAAACAGAATTGTTGTGTAAGTTACAAGACAAACACAAGCTGCTGATTCAAGAGACAGTGTAAACTGGTTACAGTCAAATAACAATACATGCCATGTTGAGTATTTATTTAAAATTCTGTTCAGGTGGACAGGCTTAAAGTGGCATCCTATTTTCACCTGAGACTTGAGAACAGCAAATGAACGCCACAAATGCCTTGCAAACATTCAGAGAGCACACTGCATCATGTGATGTTTTTGTGCACACAGTATGCCCAGAGATCTGCTTTACACCAGCCACAAAACCAACGATCTGTTAAATGCACCATCAAGCAATCCACCATCACTTCTGTTTTCAGATGTTGTGACAAGTCTGTACTTGCTTCTCTAATTCTCACCCAACGCTTGGGCTATAGCATAATTTCTGGTTGTCAGGCATTGTGTAATTCTATTTTAAATTTTGCCAAAGAGCAGTCTTGAGAAACTACAAAGAGCAGGGGCCAGATTTTAATAAGTGTCTCTGTTACCGTCACTTCAGCAACATCATTCCCATTTCCGTAATCACAGGGGGTCTTTAACATGCCTTCAGGGACACAGAGTTAAAGCCAAGAAAAATGTCACAATTATTAACTGGTTACAAAGAAAGAAAAGTAAGGAAGCTGTTTTAGCATTGCTAGAAAAGTACTCTCTTAATTAGAGCATTAGAATGTTGTTATATTTCTCTCTTCAGTACCAAGTCGTGGTGACATCTGTATTTATAGTGGGGTTAAATGACAAGATGCTGACCTTTATTAAAATGTATGGGTGAGGATTCTCTTACAATATCCAAGAATTCCCAAGACTTTTTCCAGCTGTTGTGCATGTCCTCCCTTGCCTCCTTCCCCACGTCACACCTATGACATGTGGGGGCGTATCACAGCCCCCTTCCTTAAGTTGTATGTGCACCCCACTCCAGGGACATCCAGCAAGGCACTGGCACTTTATCTTTGTCACTTCTTCTCTCCTAAGCTGTTTACCACCTTTGCCAGATAAATCCAGCTGTGCTTGACCACCTAATTACAGACACACCCAGCACTTGTCAGGCTTTGACTGGCAGTAAGGAGGGTAATCTTTTCTCTGGAAGCCCTTAATAAACACAATAGTAAGCCACAAACAAAAATCTGGGAAAATCAAATTAAGCTGCTTTGTGAGCTCAGTGGGTGCAGCTTCATCACTAATTTAGTTTGTTGTAGGGGTTTTTTTTTGAGAGGGAGGTTATCTTGTGTCCATACTTGGTGTCCCCTGATATTCCTTTGCCAGAGAACTATCATTCCAAGCCCTTTCCCTCCTGGTGGAAGCAAAAAACGTGGACCACCCAGATCTTTCTCCAAGGATGCCCAGTAAATCTCATAAAGGAAACCAGTGTGAAATTCATGCTGAGAAAATGCAGTGTGGATGCAGGTTTAAGGGACATAACAACTAAAATAGAATCTAACCCCACACATCTTAGTACAAAGAGATGGGCACAGTGAGCAAATTCCACTTCCCCCCCATTCCTTACAGAATGAAATAGATTACTAGAGAAAGCTGTATTGAAGTGGGAGAACAGAGTAGAAATAGGAAGTTAAGCACAGTAATAGATTCCTTCTCATTTTTGTTGATAGTTCTATAAAGAACAAAACTAATAGTCATGTCACAAAGTGGGGAACAGGATGTAGTTCAGGGAGAAGGAATACAGTCACCTGAGTGAATCAACTAGATGTGCCTCAGGTTGAGCAGCTGCCCTAATCCAATGCAAAAGCACACAGCCCTTTGGGGAGGGAATACTGAAAAATGGAGCTCTCTCAGCACCCGTACAATTTAATTTTCACTGATTTCTGAGTGGTATCTAAACCCAATATTTATTTACACTAGGAATTGAATTTGGTGCTGTTACTGGTAATCAAATCAATACATTTTTCTTAACACAAAGCATAATAATACTTTAAAGTCTTTCACTGTTTCCTTGGTGAAGCAACTGTTGAGAGCACTCACTGATTTCCAAACTCCTCTTGGAATATCAGCCTGCAAATTTTGGTTAGAAAACCACGGGGCTTCATTGCCTATCTAACCAGGTAGTAAGGCTATCCAATATTCTGTCCAGTTTTTATTTATTTCCCCTTCTCTGCAAGCACACCTCCAGTGTACTCCTTCCCTCTGAGCTGCCATCAGGCTGGAGAACTCCAGGAGGAGCCAGTCCTTTCTTTCCATCTTCCTGTTGTACCTAGAGGTGACACCATGTGCAGAATGGCATTTACACTGAAGAGTCTGCAAGGTTCAGAAAGATGAAGAGATCTCAAGGGGGAACTAACTGTGGAAACCTGTAGTCTAGAAAATTTCCTGGGAGACATGATCTGTGGAATAGAGCAAATTGTTCCAAATCTTGCACTCAGTAATTTGGACTTTATTTTCAGCTTGCAAATAAAAAACTCGTATGAAGTTTTATGTGTCTATACCAATCATGATTTCAAGGGCCTCTCACATATGAAAAGAATCTAGAAAATTAGGGGAAAATTAATTTCACAGCTGTTATTTTTATGTAAATAAACATAGAATTTTATAGAAATAAGCATTTCCCATTCTTTAGACTCATTCTTCTGTGTCAGAAGGTCAAAAGATTATCTAGGACTTCTCTCCTAGCAATAGGTGCTAATTCCAAAATTTATAATGATGAAAACATTTGTGACTACCTCTAAATTTCAGTAAAAGTATAGGCAAGTTTTAATTAAATTTGTAATGAAAATATTACCATAATGAGAATATATATTAAAAATATGTGTCTACAGCAGTGAAGACATTTCTTACCTACAGGAATTTAGATAAACATAAATAGTGGAAGTAGAGTAACCTCTTAAATCATTAGTCACTTATCTGCCGTTAGTTTGGGTTCAACTCTGTTTTGCAACTTTCAGGCAATAAAGTTCTTTGGAAGACTGGCCTAGATTAAACAGAACTTGCAAAACAAGGATTCAAAAGAAAAAAATTAAAAATTCATCAAAGTAACAGGAAAATTATCTTAGGAGCAAGTAGAAAGAAAATGGAGTCCATGTAAATTTCCATGCAAGGAAAGACTCAGAGAATTACACTGATTTAGAAATTACAGTAAGGTACTGTAAAATCATACACAGGAGTGAACTTTATGCAGGTCCTGAAGAAGAGCCAATATTGTAAAATACAGTGCAGGAGAAAAGGAATTTCTGAACCATCTGGAAAGGACAAGTATTGCTCCCAGCCCCTGTGAGCACTGGTTACCTGGCTGATGTGTGTCCATGCTTCCTCGTTGCCTAAATAATTATGGCATACTGGGCAACACACTTCCATCAGTCACTCAGGGCCAGGAGATTTGGGAGAGAGGGAGTATTTTTCGTCCATTTTGCACTGTGTGTGAAAGAGAAGGACAGTGATCTGGCATTTATTTCAGTTCCTTGCATCACAGATCATATACAAAAATATAATTCATCAATGTCATTCTACAAAAGGCGAGATGTTTTAGCAGAAAATGCTGTTCTATCTGATTATAGTACTAGTTTAATTAATGTAATATGTAGACAGGACAGTATCAGGATAAGTAAACAAGCTGCTACACTTAACGAGACTGTGTTTTGAAAATGAGATACGCTTCTAGCGTGCTAATGATTTTTGTTATTCTAAGAATAATGATGACACGTTCAAAAATATTTTTCTGTGTGCAGTTTTGCTTTGCCTTCTTTATATAATTATCCTTACAAATTCATCTAAGTTATTATTTAAGTAATTACATGGGGCACACCTTTCTGGGAGAGAGTGGCTTACAGTCTAGGGCTGCGTAGATCAAATTAGATCTCGGCTGCATACATCATCCAGGAAATTTCAGCATTTGCGCAACACATTTATTCAGGTGGAATTTAATTATACTGAACAAATTAAAGCTGACTACTGACTCATTTCAGAGCATTGGAGCAGAGACATAGGCAGTGACACTGGAAAAAATTTGCAACCATCTAGGACATTGTCATCTCTCAGTAGCCCTCAATTAGCCATTAATAATTTTGTGAAATTTGAATTTGGTTTGCACTGCGCAAAAGCCAATTTGAGAAGAGAGACCTGTTAAGCTCTGCATTTCAACAGGTCTCTCAAAATGTGCAAACACTTAAGTACACTTTTTGAGCCCTACAAGCAAACTGTGACCACACTGACTACTGTGTATATGCACATGTATACCTAATCCAAACTCCCTTGATGCAATTTCAGGCCATTATGTCTTTGTATCCCCATGGACATCAAAAATAATTCAATCATTTAAACCTTAAAACAATCTATGTATTTCAAAAACTGTCACTGTGCCTCTCTTTTATTTTCCTCTAGAAAAACCAACTCAACTTCCAGGAGTCTTTTCTTTCAGGTAGTGCACTTCCTTGTTCTTTTCTCTGGAGCTACTCAGCTCTGCCCCAGGTCTGATTTTAGAATCTGTGCAATTTCCAGAGTAGCTCACAAATGCAAAAGAATTGTCTTACAAGACTGAATGCCCAGAAACCTTGCCTCATAAAAATGAAGGTTAAAAGAGCTTAGGCTCTGGCCCATGACAGGGTATCATCAAAATGCAGGAGCTGCATTAATGATGTAGTAACTGAAGAGTAGAAATAGCTGAATTATTCCACATCTTTCCTAAAGAAATAGATTATACAAAGTAGCCTTGATATGTTCCCATAGGTTTAAACATTTAAGCATATTCAAAACAAAATCTGTCTCAAAAATACACATTTTGAAAACAGAGGGGAAACATAAATCACTGTGACTGCTAAAACAAGTGAAAAATAATGGATGAAACTAAAAATAAGTAACAAATAGCACAGAAAATTTCAGCAGAGTAAAATGGTGCTCAGTAAATGCTCACAAAGTTTAAATAGCTGAGGATGATTTTCTCTTTACAAAAAAACCCACCTCAGCCCTCTATGGAAGCGGTTGCAGGAAGAAAAACTGGTAAGTACATTTATAATAAAAATCACAGCACAATGAAAGAATTAAGAGTTAAAATCATCAAAAATATGAAAAAAGGGATATTCTGATCTGCCTCTGAAGATCAGGAGCACTTAACTAAGGCAGATGATAATAAACAGATAACTCGCAATGTTAAATTTTTCCTACATCCCAACAGAGCCATCTTCTGTGTGGTTTCATCAGCTCATGTGCAAAAACCATGGAGGCTGTTCATACAAATGCACAGGAGAAGCACAGACATCCTTTGTTTCACGTGGTGGAGGTCTGTGTGCTTGGAAAGTTGGGGTTCAGCCTGGAGAAGAGAAAGCTGTTCTATAAGGGGCCTTATTTTGACATCTCTTTCTTGCAGGCTTTCAGTACCCAAAGGGGGCTTGAAAAAAAGTTGAGGGGAGACTTTTTAGCAGGCCCTGCTCTGACAAGACAAGGAGCAATGGTTTTTAACTAAAAGCAGATGGATTCAGACTAGATGTCAGAAGAAACTTTTCATTATAAGAGTGGCAAAACTATGGCAACTCCTCATTCCCAGGCTCTGGTGGATGCTCCATCCCTGGAAATGATCGAGGCCAGGTTGGATGGGGTTCTGAACAACCTGTTCCAGTGGTAGATAACCCTGCTCCTGGCAGAGGGGTTGGACTAGATGGCCTTTGAAGGTCCCTTCCAACCTAAAACATTCTATGATTCCATTTCTAGCCCTATACTTCATGAATCCAAAAAATACTCATTACATGAAGGAGAGCCTAGGGCTACCCAGACAAACTGTAAACCAATTTTTTTTCATTTCAGTTGTAATTTAATTGTGCAGAAACCAAATAAAGACAGATCTGAAGAGATGGGCAATATGCAGAATTTTCCATGTACCTTGCTGATTGGAGGGTAATAGAGCTATCACTTTCTTTTGCATTAATATTATTTGTTAACACCTTCGTTCTATTAGATTTATGAATTGTTGATAAGCAAAGTCTTATTTTCTTTAATTCATTTGCTATGTTTAAGTTCTCCTGGAACAGTTTGGAAAACTTGTTTTCAGGCTAGTTTTGGTGAAATGTTTGGTTTATGTGTTCTGAGATTTGATAGTGGATGCTTACTGGACAGTTTCAATTATTATATTGGCTGACAATCTTTTTGCAAATAATAACAAATCCTCCTCCCATCACACCCCCTCGCTGGCATGTCCAGGAGTAATTCTTAAAGGCATAATTGCTTCATTTCAAACAATTAAAACATCTGAGCCCTGTGAACATTTGTAAGCTTAACCAGAAAATATTAGGGGACTCATGACATATGATTAGTAGCTCACTATGGAGTACACATTCCAAATTTGACCCCTGTCCTCAGAAACATACTTGTACTTATGAATTTGATTTAAAGCCTTTGCTTATTTTTGAACCAGCTGTGGACACTAGCTTGGACACTATTTTTACTGCTGCATCAAAGTACAGAAAACAGTCAGGGCAGATGCAGATGCTACAGGCATGATGTTTGGCTGAAACAAATCTACAGATTTCACACAAAGCTGGACTCTGACAACTGCAGAGATTTGGCCAGTTATTGATCAGACAGTTAATAGATCTGAAACTTAAGAATTAGAGAGGGTCTCCACCACTTTATTTTTAATGTTAATACCATAAAGGCATACAAAAACAAGGCTACAATTTTCTCAGATTATCACTAAGCAGAAAAAGGGGCAGAATGATACTTATGTATAGACATAAGAAGGAGAATATGCTGGATCACTTGATTTGGTAACAGGGTCAGAGTTAGGAGCACAAGAATACTTTGTAAATGAGACACACACATCAAATTATTTACTAAGAGAAGAGTGCATTATGGCCATCAAGAAACAGAAGAGATTTAAGAGTTAAAACATTGGCAAATGGTCATCTCTAAAGACTGCAGAGATTATAGAAATACAAACTGTGCAAAAGCTATGAATCTAAACTACTGAGTCTCTTCCTAGATTCTAGAAACGTTCCTTCTTAACTGTGTATTCTCTCCCACAAAAACCTATAATTTATTATGTAGATGAAAGGGCACTTATTTAACATTAAATAATGTAAAAATAATAAAATTCTAAATTTACATGGTGCTATGCAACTTTTTTTGCTTAAATGCTTAAAATTTAAAGTCCTAATTTTAAAAACATTTCACAGAGCTTGTTGCCAGGTACCTTAGAGCACAGTTAACTGAGCTACATGGAATAAATGATGCCTGCTAAGAATTTGCAAAATTATCCCTAAAGGAGATAATGTGACAGATTTGGAATTCAGTGTTAAATGTCACCTAATCAAACACTGAAAAAATAATTGTAATTCGTAATTCCAAGTAATGAAGGAGTAGATTATATTGTTCATGATTAATTATATTTAACATATAAAAATAAAATATTAACTTGAGTTATTCAGTACAATACAAGTAACTGAGTGTAAAAATACCAATCAAGGCAAGCATTCAGAATTCAAACCCAGGAGAATTTAAATTAAAGGACATTAACATTATTTTGATAAAGGTTTTGTTATTTAGGCTGTTGGAGGTATCTACCATTTTCCCCACTACATGCTATGTCTACAATTCAGCACCCAGAAAGATTTTTTTGAGGTTTCTTTTCCAATATCTACTCCAGTTATTATTTTTAGGGAAAGAGTGCAGACACAGGTGTCTAACTGTCTAGACTTTCCATGGGTCAGATGAAGAATTTTTCCTTGTATCATGCACATTAACATCCTTGAAAGATAAATAGATTTGTTCAAGTATCCTTACAAGGTGATACAGTTCAGTATTTAGTCTGTCATTCCCCAAAGTTTGAATATTAGAAATGACATCACTAACACAGTGACTGGTCATATTTTTCAAAATCTACTACCATCTACATAGGGATTTTTGGAAGACAGTACCTTTTTCAGTAGAATATCTTGGAAAAATTGAAAGTGATACAGCCAATCTATTATATTCCCTGTGTTTTGAGGTACAGCATTTAGAGATGCAGCAAGGAAATAATTTCTCCTTTCTTTGTTAAAATGTCTATTTTTTCCTGTTGAAAAACTATGTGTGGTTATTTCCCTTCCCAGTATAACAGTCTAGTCCTTTCACTTGTTTCTTCTTCCCTGCAACATTAGAAAGAAAAAAATTGGGAAAGTGTAAGTGTAATTCCACAAAAACTGGCTGACAAGAGCCTCTACCTCTAAGAGCCTCTACCTCAAGTTCATGGTTTTCTCCTAATGTTTGTAAAAGGTGAAACTTTGAGAGCCTGCAAAGCTCAAATCTTTTCTCATTACTTCTGTAGAACAAATGTAGCTGCAGTCCAAGACCTTCCAACTTTACAGACAAACACCTCATCCTTTATCAATGGCTCAGTTCTACAGGAGTGAAGCAGTAGTAAATTGTGGCATTATTTCCTAGGATGACCCTGCCAAGCTGCAGTGCTAAGTGGCATTCTCTTAGCTAGCTGGAGAATAATCACAATGGTCTGGAGAGACAGAATGCACACCTCAACATCTTCAGGAGCTGGAAAAATGGTTAAGGGACCTATTTCACCTTGAAATAGGTCTGCCTTAGGTCTTATTTCTCCAACCCTTTGCAGGCTCAATGGGGAAAAAATAGCCACTTACTGAAAAGGAAAATTGATTATATTGAATTTTCAACACTGAGCAGCTATTCCCAGCTGCTGAGAAGTCCAGAAGTTGATGTAGCTCGCATACAAGACAGACAAATACATTGGCAGTTCCTTATTAGGTGGCAGAAAATCTTCTGCCCTTTCACATCTGTATCATAGAGGTAAGAGAGAGAGTGACAAGATCCCCCAGAAAATAGTAACTAATAAATTATCAATGCAAGTCTGCTTTAGTGATGCTTTCTTGCTGCTGCTGTCAACAGCTATGAGGAGTGCAAATTTCTCTAAATATGTTCTTGATGGGAAAGGTAGCCATAAACACAAAGACTTTCATTGTTCAATGATTAACATGACTTTAAAGTTGCTTTAACACAGACAGAAAGTTGTTTTATTTTTAGTTTCTAGTAAGGTGACAAATCCCTATCTATAGATTCTGAGTCTTTAGCATAACATGGCTACCATTTCTATTAAAATATAGAACAGGAAATATGGCTGAACTTGTTCTTCACCAATTATTGCATTATCTCAGGACAGTACCAAGCTAAAAGATGGAACAGCATTTAAGTTAAAAAGAAGCTGCTGTGCATTGATTTCATTGACATGTCAGTGACTGATTCTTTTTGTGACCCCAGATAACTAATTAACTCTCTGTTTAACTCAGTGTCTCTTGTGAAATGAGTCCTTAACAACATTCAGGTATTGGTTATTGTAGGACTCTGTGAAAAGGGGGCTAAAAACTGGTTTGTTTTCATCAAATAAATATGATAGGCTGGTATTTTTTATACATTTTAATTCATAACAATTTTCAGTGCTCTTTATAAGGAACCAAGGGGAAAAAAGGCTTCTAACGTTCAGTCTTTTCAAAAGTATACTCAGCAGGATCCGTAATATATTTAATTGAATAAATCACCAATTGGGAATTTTTATAAAAAGTACATAATTCCAGTTGAAATATTTCGTTGTGTGTTTTGCCATTTTTCAGGTAAACCTCTGAATGTTCGTTGTGTGTTTTGCCATTTTTCAGGTAAACCTCTGAATGTATTCACCCTCTGTTAATCATAGCTCCTCTGTTTATCCAGTCCTTTACATTTTTCGACTTAGCAACTTTTTCACTGACCATACAAGCTGTGATGAGAAATCAGGTTTATTTACTTTAATTTCATGGCTAATAAAGCAAAAATTTCACTGGCCTTCCTAACTAACATTTGGGAGGGGAAAAAAAAGAAGGGAGGGAAACAAAAGAGCATTTATTTGTAATTTGAAACTTGTAACCTGCAATCTTTGGTTATACTGATCTGAGCCCATGTCTACACTGTAGAGGAGATTTGAAGTCCTGGTCCATAATCAACCACTCCTCATTTATTTCTAAGGGAATGGATAGAATAAAACAGGAAAAAGAGTCTAAAACTTGTCTAGGAATGGATACAGACTGGGCTTGCATTTATTGCCTGGAGTTAGGTAGCTCAAAGCTCACAGACAGGTATGTGCTGTGGCAAACATTTTCCTGCTCTCTGATCCAAAAGAATTTGGAACATAATAGCAGTAGCTTAATTAAATGCTCACAAGATCTGTGTCCTCTTGTGCCTTTGAAGGGTTTTTAGCCCTCTGACTCAAATCCTTGGAAATCACAACCTGTTCATTTTCAGGCGGTGGGGTAATATCACTGAAATAAAATATTCAAATAAGGGAAAAGTGCACAATCTAAATAGGAGAAGGTCTGTTAAGGGGTTTTTCTGATTCCTTTGCCCCGTGTACCTACAAAGAAAGCCCTATAAAGTGCATTGCAAACCCCAGCTCTGTCTCGGATACTCACCTCTTTCAGATATGCCAGGGCAAACACTCAAAGGGATACAAGCAAGCAGGACCAAGCCGTGGTAAAGACACGAGGCAGGCTCAACCTGTGGCTACAGGCACAGCTTTACAAGTATGCAGAAAAATCACCAAGTTCTTTTCTGCAGCAGACAGCATCCTTGTCCCTGCAGATATGACTAAAATAGGCTAGTACAATTCCCAAAGAGGAATGTATCTCATAGACTGTAAAGAGTCTGAAACTGATGCTGAGACATTATATTGTCCAGAAGGCAGATTGTAATGCACGAGTTTCAGAAAGTACACGTGCAGTGTGGTTTAAAAGCTGACAGTGACCCACCTACACATAAGCAACATTAAAATTAACAGCAGTTTCAACACCATTACAGCCTTCAGTCAAACAGCTGAGGTCCCTCATATTGTAACAAACCTGCTGCTAATTTATACTACAAATTTATCTACGATAATTTGTAACATTACATATCTACAACAAATGCTGAATTTATCTTGAATTCACCATATTTCTGCTTCCAGATTCACTGCCTTCTATACTTTCAGGTTCTTTGGAGTAAATGCATAGCAAGTTTAATTCTGCAGTTTCTCAATGAATATATTAATTTTTATCTCTTCTTTCTCTGGAAATCTATCAGTGAGGCCTGGCAATGTAAAGAAGAAAAAAATGTAAATCCATTAATACCAATTTTTTGGTGAATATGACCTCAAAATGTTAAAAAGTAGTAGCTTGATCAACAAGCAAATGCCAGTTGAGAATTTTACCAGGAAAAATTCCAGTTCATTAGGAAATAATATAGAGAAGTAACCAACATATTTTACTGAATGTAAAGGAGTGAATTTCAAATATCTGCTATTTATGTATTTTTCTGGATTTTCACATTAGGACATATAATGCAACATTACACCATAACAACCTAGAAGCTGGGTGTTTAAGGTCTGCATGGATATAAGATGGGGAACATGGGAACAACAAACGAACATTTTCCTTTCTTGTCCTGCCTGCCTTGGAGACACAAGTGGGGTCTAACGCCCAGTGACTCCCTGCCTGCTGTTTAAGCCCAGAATATGGAATGATGGATCCAAATTTTCTTCTGGTAAGCCAGCAGGAGCCCACACACCGTGTATATTAACAGCCTGATGTCAAAATTACATTTCCTACTGGTCTGCAGAGATGTACATATTACTGCCATGTCTCTCAGCAGTTGTGCAAACAATCCTTTGCACCCGAAAGATGTGAGAGGGGTTTAACCTTGCCTTGATTGTATCTTTGAAAAAAATGTTCTAAGTTCCAAAAATACAAATAGGCAGCACAGGAAGCTTTGCATTCCCATTGATTCTAGCACCCCTAGACAACAGCATGCTCAAATAGTACAGCAAGAACTTTCATTGAGCAAATTCAATCTTTGCTGAATTCTCCTTCCTCTTCCTTTCAGGAGCCCATAAAGTTAACAATGAATGGAGACAACTAAACCAAATTAAAAAATCTTATTTCAGTTTTATTAGAGGACAGAAAATATAGCTGTTGCTGTTTGGAATAAAATAGACATCCAAAGCTCCTTATGCTGTGAAGAAAAATCATGAAAATGCTTCCTCCACAAATACTTCTCCTCATGGGTACAGACATATGGACACCTACCTTTTGGAGCTGGCTGAGCATCTTTTGTCTTTTAAACCTATCCAAAACTGATAATGCAGGGAAGGAAGTGGATGTCAGGGAGGAGTTACATTTACATCTGTTCTTGCCCAGCACTGAGTCCAACAGAGACAATATGTCACCAGCTTAGATTTGACAAGATCTCTGGCTTTTCCATTTCTGCCTGCAAGCAACATGGACTGTTATACAGGGTTAGAAAGCTGCAGCTCAGTTTCCTCCAGCCACAGGATGAAAGGTTGCTTTGGATGGTGGTTTACATTGAGATTAATCACAATCATGGCCATAGTAAATGATTGTCCTGCTGCATTCCAATAATTTAATTTTACTGCACTGAACAAATCTAAGACAACCGAGTTTTTATTCTTGGTACTCTTTGGAAGTGTCCTTATGGCTTCTATTATACATTGGCCACCCAAGTCAAATGATTGTATGGTTATTTAGCATAGATGGGTGGTAAGCCTTGTGTCAACATAATGAGCCAACTGTTGAAGAGCTAAATAAAAGTGGACAGTTTGGACCAGGAGCCTGAACATCTGACCATCCATGTGGTGCCTGGATGCAAGGCTGTGTTTTGACATGGGATACATGTGTGGACAGCTGCACCACTTAGCTGTGAATCCAGGTTCAGGCTGAAACACCCCAGGCTGGTTTGAATGCTTCCTTCCAAAGTCCAGTGGGTTTCAGCGTGGTGGTTTTCAGTTGAGCCCATCTCTTAACAAAAGCAAATGCAAATGAGGAGCTACCCAGAAATAGTCTGCATAGCAATTTTCTATATAAATTTGTAATGCAATGGAAACAGATGGTACATTCAGCATTGTCAGAGAAAGCCATTTGGATTTTGGTGACTATTTATTTTTAATTTTTGATTGTATATTTACTCTTTTTCCATTGCTGAGTTGTTTCAACACCTGTATAAAATACAAATCTACCCTAAGTGAGAGCTTTGTAAACTAATCTAGGTAACAGATGCAGATTTGTCAGTCCTGATGCAATTTTCTGACCACTGATGTAAATTGTACAGCACACCACTTTTTGATGGCAATCAACAATGTTCCCTTGGTCTCTACTTCCAGAAAGAGGGATTAATTTATGAGGGATCATTTGAAGCCATTTCCAAAAGCATGAAAGCCTCCTTCAATTTTTATGAGGCAAGTTTTTTGTTAAAGATGAGGCAACAGATCATTTATTTTGATGCTGTATTTGACACTGTATTTGTATTCTACATTTTCTACAATATTTACACGAAAGGTCAGTATGGTGATCTAAATTCAGGACACACGGCTCAGAGAAGATTGATTTAGACCAGGCTTGGGGCAACACATAGCTTATGCAATTTACTGCCACCATTTCCACTGAATTTTTGTTGATTAATTCAGCTGAAAAAAAAAAAAAAAAAAGTGACCACAGTTCTTTTAAGGGAGGAGCATGATTAAGGTTGCTGGTTGTACACTCTTATTGTACAGCTCTGAAGTAATCCCCTCTAGTGTCTTCAGCCAGTAAGAAACTCTCCAGTTAAATGTTTTCATCAGAAATTTTTCATTCATGGAGAGACTCAACCACTAAGATCCCCCAAACATCTCATGCACAGAAGAAAATTTATGGCCATGATGAACAAAAGAAATGCAAAAGTCCAGCTGTCTATTGTTGGCACACAAAAGAGCTGATTTAATTTTGAAGAATGAACCTCAGTTTTCCATTTTCCAGTGTCCCCCACTCTCTGTTTTCTCTCACATTCTGCAAGTCTTATTCTACCTTGCATGTAGTGATTACTTCCCAGAACAAACTACTACTTGAATTTCAATGTCAGGAAAATAATAATATTGCCAAGCTACAAAGAATTTAATCTGCTTGGTCTTCTTTTTCCTACCCTCAAGCCCACTGTATTGAATCTTTTAAACAGAAAATTCTCTCAGAATAATAAAACCATTTTCCTTCAAGCAGAGTTTTTCTTTGGAAAGTACGGGTAAATAAATATGCATCTTTTTGAGAGAGCACTGAACACCAATTTTTACGGTATTTCTCAGTGTTCTCTCCACTGTTCTGCAAACATCTACACTGGATAGATGGATACAAAGTTTTTATCATAAAACAGTTTCCCCTGTATCCATCAAAAGTAAATTAAGATGAATGGGAAATATTGTAGCAGTTCTCACACCAGCTCAGACATATAATAACTTTGGTTACTCAAAGAGTGGGTCATCGGGTTGTGAATGACACCCTGAAAGGTAAATCCTGGAAACTGGGCGGGGTGGGGGGGGGGAAGAAAAGGGGAAAAGAAGAAAAAGAGAACAAGAACTCTACTCTGTGCTCCTTAAAGACAAGAGGAAAATTACTAAGTTCAATGCAGGGCATGAAGGAGGGAAAATATCTGAATTAAATGAACAGCTAAAAATCAAGAGGTGTTTTTCCCTGGGATATAAAACAAATTATTTGAATTTTATAGTGTTCTCATTAAATGTGGAGCAGACATTCTTGTTTTGTTTGGTCTATTTATAATGTGATGTCTCCTCAGCAGGATCTATGGGACCTATCTAGTCTGATCAGATCACCACTTCAGTCTTTCCATTCCACAATAATTATTAATGAATTTTTTTTTTCCTGTATTTACGGATAGCACGGTCTTCTGGACTGCTGCTGCTAGTAATAACATTGAAATTAGGAGCAATACATTTCAATTGGGTTGCTGTTGGGAGTCAGTATGGAGAAGTCCATCACAGCCATGGGAAGACAGGAAATCCCACTGGAATTTCATTGCACAACCACTGTTAGAGACAAAAACAGAGAATTACAAAGTATTTACTTGCCAGTGAAGGATGTGATTAAAATCAGATTTCCACTGAGAAGCAAATTAGCACATCTTGCTATTTTCATGTATCAAAAAAAGTGGATGACTGTAAAAAGGCTTTGTTTACATACCACAGTCTGTTTACCTGATATTTACTGATAAACAAAATAGACAAGAATCCAGAATATATCAGTGCAAATCATATGTTTGTCTTCATCCACTGAACACTATTTTTTGTGAGTTTGTTGATAACTTATTATTTAAATAATGAAAAAGAAGTAAAAACTTCCCCCAAGTGAGCAAATTCCTGTCTTACTTACTATGTAAATAGGAACAAACTGTATTTTCCATTTCTAATTAAACCTCTACCTGTTCCTCAATCAGGTAAATTGCTAATAGCTTCTTGCTATGTTATTTTTGGGACTACTTTGAGCAGAACTATTCTGGTTGCTATAATTAAGTCTTCTAAAATTAATATTTAAATTTTATAAATGCTGGACTATGACATCCTGAGAAATAATAAATACAAGTCTGATTGCAGAGCTGAAGTGAGCTGTTATGTGCATTTGTCTTTCTTTTATCCTGCAGTCTGCATCCCTGTTCACCTGAATGTTATTAAGTTCTGAAGCTGATTACATGGGTTGGTTTGTGACTCAGACAGCCAACCCTTCAGGCACCTAAAAATAATGTTCTGTTTCTTTTGTTAAGGGAAAAGATAAGGCTGTACCACTTCAAGCAACCAGAGCTGGGCCTGAGAGGGAAATCCCAGCCTGGTCCAACCAATTCAAAACCCTCACATCAACACTAGAGTACTACTTTTTCAGTGCTAAAGGCAGGGAACAGAAAATTTGTGATCTCACCAGCTGAACATTCAGCTGTGATGGATGTCAGTATCTTGTCAAGTCTGTCTGCAGTTCCAGTCTTCAGGTCTAAGACTCTCTAGGCTTTGATACCAGCAGGGAATTTGAAGCAGGGAATACAAGAAATGGGTAAAGTAATTGCTCAAAAATAGCAAATGAGTTCATCACAGGTCATTATCTGAAGTGATGTTTGGGAATGGGAGAGAGAATTTGGCGTGCACATAAAACCCAGAATGACAAGATTGCTAGAAAAATAAGGAGAAATACACACTGCTTTGAGGAATATTATGAGAGAGTTGAGTTCAAGGCAGAGAGTAGGTATCCATTACCTTTCATGCCACTGTTTAAAGATCTTCAAGAAAAGACTGGACTTCTTCAGAAAGGACTGTAACATTTTTTTACTTTTTTTTTTTTTTTCCTCCTTGGAAATTATGTTCTGAATCAGAGTTTTGATTCCTGTATATTCACGCAAACATTAGGCACAGGTCAATGTAAAGAATGGTAGAAAAGGCAGACAGAGGAAATACAAAAATTCTTCTATGGCATGAAAATGAAAATTGAACCACTTTAAGAGACTGGTTTTCAAAACTGTCTACCCTCACCCCTGTAATGTGAAAAAAGGTAACAACCATTTGTTAGATTATTGACAACAACTTCCCAAACAGGAAAAAGATTATTAAGACTTAGTGGTGAAAGGCTGCTTATTCTGCAGTGGCTAAGTTAATGGAAGGCCTGAATTGCCCTCCAGAAGCTTCTCTCTATTGATTTATACAAGAACCTAGGACAACTACACTGTTAATTAGGATTTTCAATTAAGTACTCAAAATTTGGTGGGATTTGTGCCAATCAAAGCAATTGCTCTCACTTTTTTTTTGAACAAATAGAATGCTACATCGTGTCTGGAAGATTCATCAGTGAAGGTACAGACCTAAAACAGAGAAAAAATGGGGGTTTACAGCTTTGTGTTGTCTTCATTTAAAGACCTCTTGGGGAGGCAACACAACCAGGCAAGGACATTTGCAAATACTCCCCACATGCATCTGCTCCTGTCCTGCCCTTTCCTTCCTTGGAGAACTGTAATCTCTTCCTGTATGAAAGCTCTTTTTTCCCTCTACCATTTCAACTTCTTATCAGTAATTTTACCATAGCTTTCCTAGAAGATGACCATAGAAAATGAATGGTCATTAGGTTCCCTACCATATATTTGTAAAATTTCACAAATCCTAATTGCATTTTCCTTCCAATTGTGCTTTCCATTTCCTATGCTTATATTCAAAAGTTAATAATACAACATATACCAGCTATTAGTTTAGTTGTTGCTACAATCATTGCACAGCAATTGCATATATAACTAATTAGGCATCAAGCATCAATCTGAACTATAACTCACCATTTTTAGAGAATATTTCAAAGGAACAGAGAATTCAGCCAACCCTTACTTTATGTGATTTAACTTGTCAATAAAAGAGGGGGTTATGATATTTCCCCTTAATTATACTAATTTTAAAATTCCTCTTTCAAATAAGAAGAGTACTGCAGAATGGATTTCATGGTTTAATTATTCCAAAATCATGCACTGCTTACAATAATTAACAACTGTCTGTAATTATGGGTGCATAGGGGTTTCTCTGCTTAATGCAAAGTGCCCTGTTGAAAGTCAAGGTATTTCAGTGGGGAAAGGACATAAAATGTCACAGGATATGCTGAAGAGAAAGCTTTGCTCTTCTAATAGAGATTTATATAATTTTCAAATTAAAGTTGAATTTATTTTATCATTTTTTTTAAAAAGGCCAATCTATTCTAGAAACCATAAAGAAACACATAAAGTTATACAGCATATTTTCTAGAAATATAAGCAGGATTATTTTAATGACAGCCTACCTTAAACAGTCTTATTACTGCTGAGAAAATGACAGCTCCCCTCTATGTGTGTGGTGAGATGAATCTGGTGACCACATTCTGTTATTTTCACAATCAGATTTACAAACATCCATAATATTTACATCTTGTAAATAGGCATCTAATGAATTAGTGACATTTTCAAACTGAGAAAGAGGACATTATTCTGAAAGTGATCAGCAAGCCTCTATTTTACTTCCCAAACAGGATATCTTTTTTAAATATTATAGTGCTGACATTCAGAATGGTCAATGAGTTTGAAGCGTTTTCTTAAAACAAAATTTGAAAATCAGTCCCCTAACATTCAGTTTTCTTCTAAATTAGAAAACAATTGTTGTCAAATATATCAACTATTTGTGAATGGAGTTGTATTTGATCTTGACGTGTTCATGTTTTTTAGTGTTTATCTTTATCTATGTAGATTCATTTTTCCTAGCATGAGAACATGCATTCACATACAGATCTATTCCTCTTTCTTAAATAATAGCTATGCAACAGCAGTATATTTAAATTTTTTTTTTCCCTACAATTTTTTGGGGCAATTGACAGCTTGAAGAGTGCAAGCTTCTGTGTGTGCACACCCATGTGCATTCACATGCATGTTCATTGTGTGCAGACATATTCTATCTCTCATCATGGGACTGTGATTTCCTCTTTCAGCTTTTGCTCAATAAAGGGAAGCAAGGTCTTTTGTAGTCAGGAATCAATGTCCATTTGGAACCATTCAACTTGTACTTTTTCCTCTTGATTAGTGTGAATAGCAACATTCCCAGTGAATGAAATTTTGATTGTATTAAGTAGAACTGACAAAAGTCCATTATAAAAAATGCACTTTGCTATGTTTTCCTATAATGCTACTTCTTAAAAGAAAAAGTACCATATTTCTTTTGTCAATTGGCAGACAGAAGCTGAAATTTATCCTAAATGTCTCTGTACTTGCTAAAATAGTATTTCATTATAAAGATGCTGCTGCCATCTATTGGGTAACATTACTCTACTAAAGAATTATGTCTTTTCTTGATTCAGTGAGGACAAATAAATTGTGCCATTCACCTTTTTTCCTGTGGAGTTTTATTAGCAAGTAGGTTATAACAACCTGCATTTGGTTTATAACATATATCTTATGTAAAGAGCTTGGTCCTGTCTTTGTTATCATTGATAAATTTCATGAAGAGAGACATTTTGGAATAGTAGTAAACTTAAATTTAGTAATGTGGCACTGAAACAACAGAAAAAATTAAATAATTTAATTTTTTATACATTTAATACTGCCTCACATCTCAGAAAGGTCTTACACAGAGGTTTTTATGCTCAGTGTTGCTAGTGAAACTGCATCACTTGCTATGTTTGAATAAAAGACCTAATTTCCATGTAACTGATAACCTTTTGCAAGATATGTCTGTGATATACAGAGACTTCACAGTTGTTTTATTTTAAGCAACTTAGTGAGGCTTCCAGATGTATTTTGCCCCTATAAAATGGAATTTTTTCCTATAAAATTTTGATTGAAGTTCTGAATCCTTTTGCAACATCCCTGCATGTACATATTCAGCATATTAAATTTGCATTTAATGAAGGATACAGGCATCAGAAGGATAAATACTAAAAGCACGTATTTGAGCTTAGAATGTTGTAGTTCAGCCCATAGTGGGACCACATGGAGGTAAAATAAATGAAGTAAGTGGGTGAAGTGGCCCCCTGTGCTCTGCCAGTTCTGGCAGAATAGAGGCCTTGGAAGCACTGCTCTGCTACAGAAAACAGACAAACAAATAATATTGACAATAGAAAACAAGGGGAAAAGAATGAACAAATCTTCTTCTCTGATCTCATCTATTGCCACATCTTTCTGACACAGACTAATTGTGTTTCTCTTCTCTCTTAGCTTTCAGAAGAGCAAGAAGGCATTTTACCTTTTGTGGCCCAGAGGAAAATTAGCTGACTGCAGAAAGTATCACGCACGTTGTTGATGGGTACACCACCAGTAACCAGCTTGACTTTTTATTGCTAAAATGGACTGATAAAAGGCCAGCAGCCAAAAACAGCAGGAAGAAAATTCCTTTCTATTTTTGAACAGAATGTATATGACTCAGAACACTGAAGCAACAGCAAGCTGGAACCTCACAATGCTAACTGTACAGACACTGCTGAATTGCACTTTGCAACCTCTTTGATTTTTTCATTACTGAGTTTAAACCCAGACAAATTTAGCTAACTGTGTGCTGAGGTCGAGAAAAGCCATCGCAGACAGTACAAAATTCTTTTCTGCTGTTCTTGGAAAAGAACCATTTCTTCAGGCTAGTGTTCTCCTAAGGTAAGTATAAATGCCTCCCATTACCATTAAGAGCACAGAAAGGACAGATATTAAATATTAGACTAGAACTCAGGAGATCTTGCATCTAATTATACTTCTGCTAAAGCATTGCTACATGACCTTGGGCCAGACACACAAAAATCTATCTATGCTTCAGGCTGCCACTGGTAAATGCAGATAATGATATATTTGCCCCTTACAGCAGCGTTCTGAGGTTAAACTTGGGTTACTGTAATATTAACATTTATTTTTCAGTATTGAAATTATAAAAGCACTTTAAGGCCTATTGCAGTAAAATTAGAGAAGAGTCTGATTTTCATTTTTGTGTGCTTACCTTTCCACTAACACAACATTTTAAGAGAAAAAAAAAAAAAAAAAAAAGTGTCTTTTTTTGGAAACAACCTCTGTTAAGCAGCAGCAGGAAGATTTGTGTGTGAAAGAGCACCCACAGAAAAAGAATGTGCAGTAGGAGGGGGAAAAAGCTCCACTCCTGTTCTGTGGAAGATTGCAGAACATAACAAGAAGGGCTAATAATATGAGCTCAGTGTATTCTAACAACCAGAATTTCTCCATTATTAAAGGGGAGATGTCCGCAGATGGCAGCAGTGTGAAATTACCTCTGCTCTGCCAGCTCCAATTGCAAAGGGGGTGTGAAAAAGTGGCACCTGCATAATATCAAAATCGTTGTGAGGTTGTTTTGGGGTTTTTTTTGTTGTTTGTTTTTTGTTGTTTGGTTTTTTTGGGGGATGGTTTGTTTGGTTCTTTTGATTTCTTTTGTTTGGTTTGGTTTTTTGGATGGACAGAAAGTGAATTTACAGAAAGTACAATTTAGATTTGCTTTAATATTAATTTATAACACCAGTACAGTTTGAGTTATACTGTACAGTAGTTTTGATATTTCTACTGCCCCAAACAACTGCCCTTTTTATTCAAGTAGGGAGATGTTTTCCATAAGGATTCTTATCTATTCTGCAGCATCTATATCTTAATAATAATTTACAGTTCCTTGGAGGGATACTAGCCAAGTTCTTACTTTTATAAGCTCTTGGGCTTTGGTTTCACAGAACCTTATTTTTTCCATCCTAATCCTAACTTGGCAAAGTGTCCACTGGTTATACAGTAAATATGTAAGAGTATGTCAAAAAGAAAGGAAAAGCCAACATTTTACTTTCTCCAAGCTGGTTTTCTGTCTAAACCAATGGCATATACCTAAGAGATATGGAATGTTTCTCTAGCAGCAATAAAAATTGTAAAGAAGAGGTCAAATATTTTCTTCCCTTTAAACCCAAGGGCTGCAAAAGCAAGGAATGCTGTATGCTGAGGTTTCCTTTTTAGCTTCTCTACAAAATAGCGCTTGCAACCTAATGTCTAAAAAGGCAAATTCTAGCTGTAAAAACCAGCATTTTGCATGCCTTGTTTAGTTCTGTAAAGGATATATAGACACAGGGTTGAAGATAAGGTTGCAGATACCTGTTCAATCTCATTTCTGCAGAAGTAAAATCTAGGTAAGGATACCAAGTGATTTTGAAACGCCTTTTTTTTTTTTTTTTTTTTTTTTTTTTTTTTTTTTTTTTTTTTTTTTTTTTCTGGACTTGAATCTTGGGTTTATTTGTCTTTGAATGTGTCTATTAATTTAACATATTCAATTAAAGTTACTAGAAATGTTAACAATTCCTTGCCTGTTAAACTGGAATCAAGCTATACCATTCACCACAGGAACTGAATAACAACATGTCAGTGCAAAGAAAAACAGGGTTTTTTCCATCTCTGACCCTGATGGGGCCCATGAAGAAATAGGACACAGGAGTGTGATGAGATAGAGGAATACGGTGTTGGGATAGCATTTTCGGCTTAGTTATCAAGAAAGGGAGAGAATTAATTTCCGGTTAGATAGCAATAATGAAAAATATCTGTGTGTATGTATAATATGTGTGTAAAATGTCTTCTTTCTGTTGTACAATTATTATTTGGTTCAGGGAATTAATTTAAATCCCACTTTTCCTCTAGTGGCTACTTCAAATGTCTCCTTTTACATTACTCTGCTTCAGAGGTTTGAAATCTAGTTTTCTAAAGATCTGAAGGCCAATAGCTAGAACTAAGAAAAAACACTGTATCCTGAATACATGAAAGTCAAAATACTCACTTTAATAAAACAGTGTGTGCAGAGCTCAGTAGGCACTTGTTTAGATCTGAGGACCTAATATCAACCACTTCCTTCCTTGGAGAAGCAGGGAACTTCTCACTAAAAGAGATTAAAAAGAGAGGACTCCTCCACAGCCTTATATACAGTAGTTTATTTTCTCTTGCACAAGCAACAGGGAGGTGATATGGAGCCAAAGTTGTGTGGGTCACAGGGTGAAGGGAAGCCTTTGTAACTGGAAACTCTGTATGTGCTCAGCAGATGGACCATGATCAGATGCAGAAGGAGGCTGCCTGTACTGCATTCTGTACTCAAAGAAATGCAGCCTGTATCTCAAACAGAAAAGACAAGAGTCCTACCTGTCCAGAAAACAAGATGTAGCTGAAAGCAAATTACCAGGATGAGTTATGGGCAAGCTCATGGCATGCCCAAAGATCCGGGTCAGATATTTTAAATTATTGGAAACATCATAGTTCCAGCCTCAATCACTTTGAGCCTCCTTTAAGAAAAGGAACAGCAATATAGTAATGGATAAAAAAGAATTGTACATGTATAGCAATGGAATTCATTCAGAATGATGGACCTCAACAATCCTGTGATCTTTGTCTTATGCAATGCACTACACAACATAACATATTTGTGGAAAAAATGGCAAAGATTTAGTATAATTAAAGAGCATACCACATAGCTTTGACACCAGGAATGGTGCAGCTGGAGATCAGTCTTAATTCTTCATTATGATAACTCATACATTTCAGTGGTTGAATGTATTCATGTAACAGAAAGTTCGAGAATAATTCTGAGAAGAGAGAGAAGTGTTACAATAATTAACACTGATATAGATGCACAAGTGAAATTTTTTTTACTTCATCTTCCTAGTGTATTCCTTTCTATTTTACTTCATTTCTTCTCTCTTCTTGCCTCTATTTTCCCCAGCTCCTCCTTTTCTTTCCAGGCCTCCAAACTTTTAAATCTCAGTAATCTGTATGGAACACAAATAAAAAAAGAGTTTAATATCTTCTAAAATAAACAACTATGACCTTCTTCCCACAGTTCCCTTTCCCCAGGAAAAAAGAGATTGAGAGGGTTCATCTAATGGTACCAACTCTTTTTATCTACTTTTTATTTCAGCCTGTAAAGTAGTACTATGGATGGAAGGAGATAACTTATATGACAGAGGGGTTTTGCTTCTTTTTGTAGCAACCCCTCAGAGAAACAATACGTGAATAAAAGAGATAGATATTCTACTGTATTAAGTCTCTAAAGTGCAACCTAAAAAATTTACTTGTACAGTTGAGTAGTACAGCCTCCTCCAAAAAAGCAGAAACAAGAGGCAGATTCTAGTTTACAATGTCACTGAAAATAGAATATTTTTTGTAACTTTTACATTTCTGGGTTTTTATCCAAATGTCTCTGACCCACAATTTCATTTTAGATGTGCACTGCATTTCTCACCTTTCTCCTTTTCCCTCCCTTGACAAGCACTAATTATTTGTATGCCACACACTCCTGAAGGGCACACACTTTTTCACAGGCCAACAGAGACAAGTATTTAAAGCTGGGGTGAAAACAGGAAAACATTTATTAGCCCCCAAAGTCAATGCTTTGCAGGGCAGAGTTAGTAGTGCAATCATGCCTGTAATAAGCAGAGATCGTGGCAAAAGGTGGAGCAGAGGACAGCAAGCTTCTTCCAACATCCCCTGCTCCACTCATGGAGCAGCTGTTTTGGAAACCCATTAGAACAACTTTATAGCCATTCCTGCAGGTGCCAAATGCTACCTAATAAACATAAATAAGTCTAATAAAGCATAAGCTTAGCTATAAATGTTGGAAGATTTTCAGTCATACTTTCTGTCAGCTCAGTCTGATGTCACTTCAGAAAATTCTCTGATTCCACTCCACAGAGTAGACATCTCCATAATTTAAGCTGTAGTTATCCTTTGCAGAAAGAGACATCTTGAGGAAATGGAATTAGCTAAATTGAGAATTAAACCATGAGAAAGATAAAATAAGGTTAGAATAATATTCTTGAGATATAGATAATATAATTGAAATTATTTATTTAATTTCAGATTTAAATGAAAAAGTATTCTCCCTGTGTGCTTATGGTGCTGGCACCTGAGACACTGGTTTAACAACAAAGAAAGGAAGGGGTGAATTGTGACTGGATTGCAAGAAAACCAAATCTTGCTTTATATTTGAGTCCTTATGAGTTAGTGAACTCAAGCAAAAGCTTCATATCAATCATGCCAAGTCCTAAAGGACTCATACTACTTGGGAACTCTGGATGATCAGCGTGTACCCACTTTGGTGGTTTTCTCTCTTGTTTTGGGTCCAAGTGTGCCCAGTTCCAGCTAAGGCATCCAGCTGAAGATGCACAGGAGCAGTACTGAGATTCCCTGCAACTGATTCAAAAGCCATGTTCACTGAATGAGCTGAACCTTCACTACAAAAATAACAAAGTATTTGCTACTTTTCTTATTTCTGTGTTCAGTTAATTTTTTCCTACATCAGCTCTCTATTATAATCCTGTATGGCCTACAATAAAGCTGTTGATAGCAATGCAACTGTAAGGATCTGCAGATTATTTGAACCACAGCAACAACTCCTTATGTTCACTACAATAACATTCAATTAGCTCTAATAAGTGTAAGTTTTAATGTTTAAACCAATGCCTCTCTAAGGATATGCTTGCAAGGAGGGGTAGCTATTAGCTGGTAAAATACAACACCATCTGATTAGGAAAAATTATTTTCAAAAACATAACTGCCATAAAAGCTAGAATGAAAGATAAATTGACAGAACAACTGCTGCTATATTCTATTTTCAGCGTTGTAAATGGGGTATTATACCATAATTTATTTTAATGAGCAACAATTAAGAAATGGTTTCTCAAGTTGCATGTAATTTCTTTCAGTTATTAGTTATTAGTTGTTCGTGCACAAATGTGTTTTAATATTGGCGTATTTGAGCTCTAGCAAGTGATTAGTCTTTCAGTATATAATTTTTTTAGAATTGTGCATTGCGGAGACAAATCTAGCACAAGACATTTATAAGAACGACATCAGTAAAACTTGGAGAGATATTCCTTAAGTATTGCAAAAGAATATGTAAAGCAATAGGAGAAAGATGTTAGAGAAAATCCTGATATACTTAACACTGAATTTTGTTTTATCTAACTGCAAGTACAGTTTAATGGCCTCTGTCTTAATGAAATATTTAAGTCAACTTGGCTGTAGAGTGCCTTACTATACTGCATATTCTTTCACTTTATTAGGATAAAGAAATATTATCAAGGGAGACTACGCTAACAAGCCTAGACATTGCTTTTATTGTTAAAGTATAAGTTCACATCTCAGAGGAGCATAAAGACCTAGAGAAACTGGCACCTCTTTAACTGAAAAGGCATTCTACTTATCTCACAGAAAGCAGCCTATTTTGTGCAAAGAAAGGCTTAGAAGAGCCTCTCTGCTATCAGTCACTCTGACACAGCACAACATTTGTTGAGCTTGCTCTTACCCGAGCTGTGGGGGTCACGGGGAGAAGGAAACAATGCTGAACAATTCTCTTCAGAAGGCAAACACCAACCCGACCTAATGTAGCGCATTGTAACCCTATCAGCATGAACCTCATGGGAATCAATGCCTATTCTTACAAACTCATCCGAGGAAATATTTTTAACCAGGATATAATGAATTATCTCAGTTTAGAGAATTTTCTTTTTTTAAACTTACAGTATTCTGCCAGGTTATATTCATGTTCTTTAGGCCTCTATGCATCCAGAAACTTTAGAATAATGAATAAACCTTTGAAGATTATTTTGGTAGTTGAACTGTAGGTCATTAAAGTTAAATTGCTTCAATAAGTGTGGATATTCCTAACCACTGTGCATATGGTTTTTTTGCTATATTTTAAAATATATTTCTTATTCCAGCTGTGTTTAGCCATCTCAAAAGAAGATCTCACTGTAATTAGTAATTTTCTACTGCAACAAACTTTCAGGCCAGTAAGTAGTGTACTGTGATTTACGAACCACTCTTAATTGCCAAGAGTCTTTGTGGCAGTCAGATAATAAATAAATGTCCATTACGATCACATTTCAGTGTCCTGTAGACCATAATTTCAGTAGAAACCAACAACTTTGCTTGTTTGAGCTATGCAGAGAAGCTTGGTACTTAGGTAATTTCTAACTATTAAAAGAATTGAAGAAAAAAATAAGAAGCTATTTAATTTTACTGTTTCTAAACAAATTAAGTTTTGTCTGGGTAAGACTGCTGTGATCAGCACAAAGGTTTCCCGCTTGCCATTTCTCAGGATGTCAGGGATGCATTTGTGAGGATTCTTTACTTGTTTTTCCATTGCAATGAAGCAAAACCTGTTTTGTGGAGATACAAGGTTGACTAAATCCTTCTTAAGGCAGCAGCACAGAGTACATGAGCAATGCAACACAAGGCGTATTACAGGCTGCATAACAAATTTATTGAAGTCCTTATTTTCCTGTACATTTAAAATCTTTTCTTTTCCTGCTGAAGATTATATTCATCCCGAAATATTACCCTTCAAGTGTTAAAATGACAAGTGCTGATGAAGGTAAAGCTGATCAGCTGCGAGACTCCCACTGCTGAACATTATAAAGTTTCTGTTGTTCAAACAGCTCAGTTAATTATCCAAATGTGAAGGATATCAGAAGGGGACCTGCTGAGCTTTACAGCTGACTTCCAGGGAATTTATCCATAATAGAGCCGTTATAAGAAAATTGTGACAGACACAACGTACAGGGACCTCTGCTTACCTCCCTTGAGGATTTGTGCAGGACCTCATAATCAAACAGAGTTAGGGCTTTCCTCAGAATCAAAGGGAAGCTACACTTTGCAAGGGAAAAGCAGTCCAATAAACTTCATGCTGTTTTATCACACAAACCCAGAGAGGATTCGAGACTCATGCATATTAATTGCCCACTGCAAGAAATGACTGGCATTCCTCTGGTGCCAGGGACTACTTGCTCAAATTTAGATTCTCAAAATTACTATCATACCTTGCTCACAGTTAAAAATGTAGTCCTTGCTGCTTCTGTGTGAGGTTTTTTGAGAAGCCATAATGTCCCTTTACAGCAAGCACTCATAATAGGTCTTGATGTGACAAGAGTTTTGGCTTTTTAAGCTGTTACAGTCAACATTTAGTGAACCTAGGACATTTCACAGCAAAATAATTCAGGTTGAGGAAGCTTCAGTGGCTACTAAAGAATGCAAAAAAATGAGGAGTTTTGAAGTTAATTGAGTAAAACATGGAATCTGTTCAAATCAGAAAAGCCAGAACTTGAACAAATCTCCAAAGTACTGGCTGATATTGCGGCAGTTAAAGCTCTGTGACATCTTTATTTCATGATCACAGTCACTTGGGTTAAACCAAAAGACGTCCAACTCCTTCCTACCCTCCCAGAAACCATAATTTGTGCACACACCACAGTGCTGCACTAGCACAATGCTGCTTAGTAGTTATTTTCTACTGTTTCCAGTAATCACCCTCCAGTACGACTGCAAAGAATTTGGTTCACCTGTGTGGGCATGCCCTGGCTGGGGAAAACCACACAGGCTTGTGTTCAAGCTATGAAAGAGAAAACTGAAGGCACTGAGGAAGGTTTTACTGAGGAGTTAATCTTTGAAAATAAATTAATTTGTTTACCAAAATTAAATAATTTTCCATGACAAACAGTGGGAAACATTAATACTATCATGTCTAACACCGAAGTTCACCATTATAATGATAAAAGCCTTTTTGAGAGGCCTATCACCATTGCATCTAGACATTACCAATTAATCATTTCTAGACATACCTAATTTTTAATCTTTCTTTGAAATATTATTTAACTTTGCAGTATACATTCTAAGCAGGTTCACCTAACAGCTTCCATGAAATAATGTGCAGCAGAATGAGTAGTTTGGGGTGTGATAATATCAGTGAAAATTATACCCTGCAAGTATTACCATAGAGTCATAAATAAGATGGTATAATAATGGAAACCACATTTCCATAATTAAGAAAATCCACATTCTGTAGTGTCACAGGTTAATTTGCAAAATTAATTTGATCTGATAAATAGACATAAAATTGTCATATTAACCAAAACCAGTGAAAATTTTCTCTGATATAACCGTTCAATTTATTCTTTCTTCCTTTCTGTTTTTGCAGACTTAGACACTGAAAACTACATAAATTTATTTTCTACAAAAGACTCCAGCATCAAGATTGGAAAATCCAAGATGCTTTTTCATATTTTATGCTACAAGCTCCAGAAAAAGATTTTAAGGGTATTGTGCACTATCCATGAAAACTAAAATATTCTGTTATTTGGAATATCTCAGTTATTTTGTCTAAGTGTCTAATTGCAATTTATGTCTCTTTAACCATCAGTTTACCTTAAGGAAACATGATCAGCTGATGGTTCCCTGAACTCTCTACCTGAACTGCTCCTCCTCTGAGTTAGAGTTGCCTTGTCCAACTTCTTTAAAGTAAGTTGCAAAAACAAACATATTGAGATATGTGTACGTACTGAGATATCTATTTCTATGTCCTGCCAGACATAGAAATAGGAGGCTGATGTAATTTGCAATGTGAAACTCCTCAGATGTCACTGTAGGCTGAGGCCAAAGTTTCAAGTAGCATTCTGAAATAAGAAAATGTCTCACAGCAGGAAGCTTTCAGTTTCTGAAAGAAACAATTACACTCTGCTGTTACTGGGAAACCATCTAGTTAAATAAAAATTAAATTTGTTTTAAATGCAAAGAACATACTCTAAATATCTGGACTATAAAGTCACAGATTAAACCTCTCCATTCCAGGTTTTCTCCAGATCAGTGTCTTGGCAGCCCATTAGACTTAGAGGATTAATTGATTCTTCCACTCAACACTTGAGTCAAAACTCCAAACCAAACTACATTCACTCCTGAGCCCATTCTTTGTATGAAGAAGAGGTATGTGTGTGCATCGATGTCAGGACAACTGATTTTAATAAAATGCTATGTATTGTTCCCTAAACATAAGCCAATGATAGGAAAAATACGTTATATAAAATACTCATATTACTTTAAAATTTATTTCACTTCAAACATTTTGCAAGGAGGAAAAAAGGTGCTTCCATCGAATTACTTGAATTTCTGGGAATGAATTCTTGGTATTTCTAATCAATAGCCTAGCAAAACAAGTGTTCATTCACTCAGAACAAGAGGCCTTAATTTCCTTCATCACTACTGAAACAGAGCAAAATTTTCCAGTTGCTCACGGAAGTGCTTTAACCACTAAGCCATTGGTTACACACAGATCAGAACACTAGAAAGTATTGTTTTAAAAGGTGGAATACAGGTTGTCTCTGCATAATAAAGTTGTTTTGTAGTTCTGAGAGAAAAAAAAAAAATTGACTCCACTACCTGCAGTCTGGCAGATTGCACATTCCCTAAGCAGTATCTCTAACTAAGATCACTGAAGACCAGAGCAACAAAGCTAAAGAAAAAAAAAATCAAAACCAACAACACAGCAAATACTGCTTTTAATCTAGACAAGCCCTGACAAACATCAGCCTTCCCTGTCCTATGAAATTATAATACTATTTTATTTTAAGAGAAGCCCCTCTTGACTTCCATATAATATGCATACCTTACTGCTTTACTCTTCTCAACCTGATGATTTTTTGTAACTCAAGATGAGTGTTATTTCTAGGAGGATAAAATTAATCCTATTCTGACAGGAAGATCTGCAGAATCATTAACATTTTCAGTGAATACACCTTTTCCCCCTGTTTTTCTAGAAGTATCAGTCTGTATTGTAATCTCCCCTTCACACTGAAATGTCTCATTTAAAGAATAAGTGTAAGTAAACAATGCCTTCTGAAGTAACAGACAAATCTTTCATGAGAAATAATTGTTTGACTGGTCTATTTCCCAAGAGACTACAAAAATTATTTCCAAACTACACTATCCAGAAGAATAAAAATCCAGCCAATTCTCATTAAACAAGGTCTCTTGAGGGCCATCTCCCAGGGGATTGCTTCTGTGCTATCTAGATACTTTTTCACACTAAATTCTCAAACCCCAAATTGATTTTAATCAACTTTTTTTTTTTCCAACTCATTCCACATATACTCACTCTCTATTTTTATTTATTTATATTTTAAAGTCCAGTGATTTTGAGATATTGTCTTTCACATTTATAATGTCAAGGGCATTTGAAGTTCTGATGACATTGAGATCACTAGACTCTACATGACTCTCAACTTTTATCTTATTTATCATCCTTGTCCTGTTTTCCAGCAATATGAGGAGCAAGTACAAAATAACCTGTACTTTTACTGAGTAGCCTGCAAAATCTTTCAGAATGGAGTCCTGTCCTCCAGGAAGAGGTACCCCTTATCAAGTCCATAATTTCCAGCCAGTCAATATAAAATAATTGAATTTCCAATGATTAATGATCTATCTTTTTTATGGGCTTTCCTTATCTTTCTTTTCTTTTTAAATCTTGCCTGGGAGGTCTATACCAATTTTCAGTGATTTTTAGGTTTTAATTTGCCTATCTTTCTTCTTCATCTAAACTGTCCCCACTCAGGTGTTCAAACTACAAATGCCATTTATTTCTTTTGTCAAGAAAGCTTCTTTGTCTATATTGCCATATGTCTTCATATCCTGCTGTGTCTATGCCTTTTACTATATATATATATCTAACAAGGCATTTCAACCTTTATTCTTGGAACATATTTACAAGATGGGTATTAAGAAAAAGATTTATTTGTGTACCTAATTAAAATCCTACTGACAGATCTGTTTTTATAAGAAAGCTGGCAGTTCTGGCTGCATGGCATAAGTGCTCTGAAAATGCACACAGTCCTGAAGAAATGAGGTATTTCAATGTGTGTGGCTTTCCTGGATAATGTTAGTCAAATCCAGATATTTTGCTATTCATCAGAAGCTGCAGATATTCACCTCACCTAAAAAATTTGACCCTTGATTGCTTAATATTAGGTAGTCATAGCCAAAAATCCTCTTTTCAACAGTCTGTGCTACAGTATCCATGTGTGCATGATGGATTAGGAGTGCTTATGAAGCACCTGTAGTTATGTTTACAATTGTTACAGAATATTGAAGACTTTCTACAAGACAGCAGTGCTATTTATTGAGCCAAACACCTACACAAATAGAGAAGTAGCTATTGCCACCAAGAACGATTACACTGTAATCAGACATAGACGAAGCTGAGATGCTATGACCCTTCTGTGTGTTTACACTATTTGGTGCAAACTCTACTCTAATGGCATGAAGCAGGATTAGGTCAAAGATAAAGATTTCTCACTATCAAAACTCCATTTCATTCAGAAGGTCAAAAGATAATGGGAAACAGAAATCAAGTCTGTGCTGCTGTACGTGCATCAAGCAGCCTGGGGCAGTCAGTGCTGCTCAGCACTGTAACTTCTGCTTTAGTGCAGTGTCTATGCTACCCTCAGTGATTTTAACTTGTAGAACTCAAGCAGAGCAGAAATCTGAACTTCTGAGACTACAGACCTACCTCTTACAGAATTTTTTTTTTTTTTATGTCATAAAAGGGGTTAGGGTTACTTACCTGAATCACTTATTTAGCATAGCAAAAGAATACCTTGATTTGTTTAGTGGAAGGCTTTGATAATTTTTACATCCATTACCTTGGAAACAAAATGTGAATATGTGGTTGTTCCCTTTACAAGGTGAGAAGTGCTGGATTTACAGCCTTGACAGCTGATGTGCTGTTCATAGCCACTGACATGCACAGTTCAGCAGTAAATGTTTGGAGCTTTTACTGTCCTGCCAAGATGCCTCAATCCTGACTGGGAAAGAAACTGCAGGTAAGGACACACACTTAGGTCGCACCTCCCCACAAATTCTTCCTAAATGGTCTTATCTGCCAATCTTCCTGCAGTTTTTGTGACTTAGAGGGAAGACTCCTAGTCCATACTAACTAAAATGGTTGAAACGCAAGTTTAAGAGTTTTCGTAGAAAGACTTTCTCTATCTTTTTAAAATTAATATATTTTTATATGTTAAATGAACCAAAAGTAATCTTCTGATGCTGGCCAGTTATAATATTTTTCATTATGTTATCCATGGTTCTTCTTTCACCAAGTAATATGATACTAATGGAGAAAAACACCTACTAATTTTGCACTTCATCAAACTATATAATATTCAAACTGACAACTAAAATTTAAGAAATGCTTAGCTTATACTTGGACCTCAAAGTTAGAATATACTTTCTTTTTAAGCAATTGTTTTAATTGCAGATAATATTGAAAGGGAAGATGTCTTGAGTGTTTGCTACTTTATATGTCATGCAATAGACACTGAAGAGATAAATACATCCATGGAGAAAAAGAAGGAGTCATCTCAATGATTATTTTATGCTGCGTGGTTATTCTTGCTAAATCTCTTGGGATGCCTCCCCCTAGAACTTTTACTGAAAGTTTGTCACTGCTTCCTTCTGTGTGTAGTAAAGCACACAAAGCACAGCCACATTTCTCCTTTGCCACCAACAGATACATTTTCAATTTCAATTACTTTTGATTGCTATATAAAAATTTAACTCTGACTTGACTTTCAGGAGCAGCTGCAAAAGAGTACAGAATAATAACCAGGATCCCCTTGAGCATAAACACAGACTTATTTGGGCACAGGTACTTACTCCACTGCAGAACACTTGGTGCCAGGTTGGATTATTTTTACTGATACATATGTGAGGCTGGTTTAGTAGCAGAAGAGGTTCAAATTATCCAGCTTCTCTACAGACAAAAAAAAAAAAAAAAAAAAAAAAAAAAAAAAAAAAAAAAAGGATAGACTAGATATAGGCTAAAAATTTTAAGTGACTTGAAAATGTATTCAGTCCCTTTAGCAGAACAAAAATCTTTTCTACGTGAAAAATGACTCAAATATTAATAATGTAAGTACTCACTGAAGTACCCAGACCAACAGTCCCTTTTTTCAATGTTTAGCTTTGGTTTTTCCCCTCTTAAACCCACCAGAAAAAAAAAAAAAAAAAAAAAAAAAATTAATGCAAAACTACTTGTTGCTAAATGGGAAATCAATCCCTGCAGTTCTGGAGGCCTGGCAGCAAATTAATGAGGTTTGAGTATTCAGCAACTGAGATAAAACTGACCCAGAGAAACAACAGAGATGTCAGGCTGTCATTTCTAGCCGGCAGCATAATGAAACCTAGAACAGAGGGCAGTTAAGAATAAATGCACAATAATAATATAGCTAGAAATAACACTCTAACGATAATTTTCCTTATTTAGGGATAACCCTTCTTAACTCAGTAAATTGTTTGTGTATTTATTTATTTGAGAGGTATGCAGCAAAGGCAATAACTACATGGAACAAATGTGTACTTATTTAGCAGTGTTTTTGCAAGGCACAGACAATATTTATTTTAAAGACAATTCTCCAGCAGAATAATAAATCCAAGCAACTCAAATATTACTGGAAAAATATATCTCACAGTGTTGAGCAGCATTTAAATATGTACTGCTTGAGTTCTGATGTCAGTTCTTCTAGTTGTAAGATGACAAAAACTGAAAGCATATTATTGCTGAATATTAAATACACTGTTTAGATATACTCAGGACACACGAAAAGGGTGCATGTTCATTATAGATACCTCCATCAGAAAATAATTTCTTCTCAACAATCTGAATCACAGAGAAGTAATGAACTTAAGTGAGAGGAGACACTCCTCTTCATTACTCTCAGTTTCTCCTCTCACTAAAAAGAAAATTTGCCTCTCTTTCCTCAGGCATGCCCAGCACTCACTGAACCCCCAGTGGTCCCTGGACTTCAGCTCATCTGGATGCTCTGAAGATTCTGATGCACCCAGAACCCAGCCTGTCTGGAACAAAGGAAAACAAACGGAAGCTGTTCCAGGATTGTTCTAATAGATTCTTGTTGTGAACATATTTTACTGATTCCAGTTGTTCCCCAAAGACTGTGAGTAACTCACATCTGTGACACTGCTGCCACTGTGCATTACACGAATGCACCAATAGAGAAAACCTTGCATAAACTACATTAATAACAATTGTGTAAAATACCAAAAATAAATTTAAAAAGTCAATATAGACCCTAGGAAATTTTTCTGCTGGGTGGAACATGATGAGTAAAAGATCCTGAAAACACAATGCTTAGGAGAATACCCTATATATAAACCTATGGGATATTTATGGAAATAAGGAAAAAAACCCCATTTTCATTCTAAGCAAGTTTTCAATGTAGTGCCTCAATTCTCTGAAATTTATTATTCCCTGTATCAGAACTACTGCTAAAGAATTGCATTCTAATTCCAAAACACGTGAAAGAGCCTTATTAAGAAAAGAGTAAGGTAAAAGAAAAATAAAATATATCTCAAACTTCAAATACATCTGATTGCCCTGCATTTATCCATCATTGAGAGCACCTAAAAATACTTCCAAAGTAAAATATTTGGTGTGCAATGCAAAAAAAGAGTGAAAGATGTCTCCCAAGTCCAAGCTGCCACAAGATGCAACCCTGGCTTCCCGTGAAGTGCTAAACATCTCCTACAAACTAAGGAATATTAGGGGTGACTTGAGGTTCCCATAGAAAATGGACACTACTCGTGTCTACTACCCTGTACCTGCCATTTGGCTTCTGCCTGCTGATAACCCAGAAAATTTACAAACAAATCAAAATTTCTCCCAGGTCCAGGAGCCACAAGTTGCAACCCTGGTTGCCCTTCATGAGCTTAATATCTCCTACAAATTGAAATCAGGAACACGGGGGCAACCTGAGGTTCCCAAAGAAAAGGGGCAGCGTTCGTGTCTACTGCCCTATACATGAAACTCTGCCTCTGCATACTGATTATCCAAAAAAATTCAAAACTAATCAAAATTTCTCCCAGACCCAAGCTGCCAAAACGTCTAACCTACCTGTACTGAGAATGCAAATGCCAAACGCAAACTGGTAATGGGAATGATAAAAGTTGCCAGCATAAAATGGACATTATTGGCGTTCATTACATACTGCAGAGCCGGTGGCTCCAAGCAGCAAATTTATTCAAAAAATTTTTCCGTAAGGATGAGGATTGCTACCACAGGCAAGGAGGCACAAGATTGTGGGAAAATTAGCAAGCTGCAGACCATTGCATGAAAACATAAAGTGCACATGAACGATGGCCCATTTTGATAACAAAATAAAGTCAGGTCCACAGGTACCTGATGTCAGTTTGGAGGAGACATTTGGCACTCCAAGGGCAGCCACAGTTCCAACTTGTGCCACCTTGCATCTGGGAGAAATCCTCATCCGTTTGGAAAAATGAGCAGGCTGGAGCCCCCTGCCCGGCACCATGAAGTGCACACGAACGATGGCCCTTTTCTGTGGGA